>QANX01004146.1:0-29523 GCA_003254975.1 Ochetophila trinervis
TAAAAAATCGTTTAATTAGTCAGTAAAAATAAATTTGAATTATCAGGCGACGTCTTAAATAGGGATTTGCTGCGGTTTTAAAACAATTGTCTAATTAGTGACAAATTGCGTTGCCAATAATTTTTGCAAAAAATGGTTAAGAAAAAAGGCGACGCGAGCGTCTCCGATTGTAGGATAAAAGGCGACGCGTGCGTCTCCGATTGTAGGAAAATAGGCGACGCACGCGTCTCCGATTATAGGAGAAAATGTGACGCTAGTGTCTCCGATTATATGAAAAAAGGCGACGCTAGCGTCTCCGATTATATGAAAAAAGGCGACGCACGTGTCTCCGATTCTAGGCCAAAAGTGCGCATAAACAATGAGAAACGGAGACACTTGCGTCGCCGATTTGATGAAGATACTGCGACACTTGCGTCGTGAATGTATAACGGTTATCAGCGACGCTACGCGTCGCCTTAATCCTTATTTTACGGCGACGCAATTTGGACGTCGCGAATGTTTTTGTACTTTCGGCGATTCCCCTTTCCGCGACACATGAATTTACGTCGCCGTTTACAATTAGCGACGCTAGTTTTGTGTCGCCTATTAGGGTTTTTAGCGTAGTGATTATCCATGATATATTAAATTTATTTTTTATTATTATTTGTGATAATTATTACATAAACTAAATTTGTACAAAATTAATATAATTAAAAAGTTCATTGTTAAAAAGTAAAAATTAATAATATTTAATAAAAATATTATGCAATAAAAAAAATCTTGAAAAGGAAAAAAAAAAAAGATTGTTGTAAAAACAAAAAAAAGAAAAGAAAAAGACCAAAAAAATGCGAAACGCAATGCAGCGATTGCAAAACCCAACCCCTCCCCATGCATTATATAATGATATAATGCTGCAGCTGGCGCATTATTTTCTTTTTCGTTTTCCATGTTAATATGTATCAAATATAGCATTAAATAATTTTATACTATGTACCAAACGATAACTTAATGCACGAAATGTTGAAATTTTAATAAATATATAATGAGATAATACACATAAATGCAGAGGATTAATTATTATTTAATTAAATCACATGTTATTCAATAGTATATATTAATATATTATTTACCATAGTTTGAATGAAAATTTTTGCCATTGATTATCGATTATAGTATAATTTACAAAACAATAAACAAGTTAGAAACCACTATGAAATTAACCCTCTCAAATATCTACTATTTCTCATTATGTCAAAATAAGTCGTATGTTTTAAACAAGGTCCTCGTCTCATATTTATAACCCACACAAGATAATAATATAATAATAATATATTTAAAAATACAGATGAGCCCAAATTCTATTCGGATTCTTCTGAGAAATAGAAATCAGATTCTTTTGGTCTAATAGGCCCACCAAAGAATAAAGAAAGAATAATTTCAATAGGTCTCATTATTATAAATTAAACAATGAATTAAGAAGAAATTACACGTGGGATACCTGAACTATATCGGGTGTTACACTTAAGTATCCGAATTATTTTTCGTCACAATAAGATACCTGAACTCATATTTTTCAACATCGTTAATATTTTTCGTCATTTTTGTCCAATTTTTTCCTTTAAAAGTATGTGCAGACCGCGCGGGGAGAAACTCAGGGCAATGGGCATCATTTTCTAAAAATTAAAGAAAGGTTTTTTCCCTTTTTTTTTTTCTTCATTGAATATGTGTGAGTTTTATCTCAGATCACCTGTGACTTACAGTCACCATCATGAACCTGACCTTGGCCTTCAGTTAACAACGCGAGCTTTTGGACATTCAACCTCACGACGGTATCAACAAATAAACGCTTGTCCTCCTCAGTGTTTCCCTCCGGCACATCCACCACGTACAATTCCAAAATGACGGTCCAGATCTTCCTGTCACGCTGGAACTCATGCACCATCGTGACCGACCAGTAATTCCTAAGCCGGTGCTCTCCCTCGATAATATTGAAACCAATGACGTGTCGCTCATCGTCGAGCATGTTTAGCCTCTCGATGCTCGTCGCAACCAGTAAACAAGAACATCTACAGGAACCTCCAGCTGGCTCGCAAGATCGAGAAGCTCGAGAAGACCATTTCCAGATTCATGAAGGGGCTTTTGCAAGCTAATCTCCTGGTTGACATTCACCACATTAGGTTTGAGACCACCGAGCGGTTCGATTGGCCCGAAGGAAATAGTCGACTACTAGAATAGTTGCTCGGGGCATTGAAGATCAGGGTGAAAGAGGAGAATGAGAGGGTTAGGTAGAGGAGGTCATGAGGAGAGAGGAGGAGGAGGAGATCTGAATAAGCTAGTAGTGTAAAACCTTTCCCGCTTCATCGTAGCTGTACGAGCAACCCCGACACCGCGGAGGCAAAACGCTGTAGATTTCTCTTCTTCAAGGCTTGGCGACAAAGTCCGGCAGAAAGCTTGTAGATGGCCAGTACCAGCAGGTTCATGAGCCCATACCCACACAGACAGCAGGAGCATAGCGCTGCAGATGACGCTGTGGTGCCGTCGGGGACCTCGGTGAATTGAGAGTTGCCGGAAGAGGCTTGATTGTTCTTGTGCAGTAGGGGTTGCCAACTGTTCGACAATTGTGACCGGAAGGTTTTCTAATCTCTGGATTGATTCATCTTTTCTTTCGAAGATGAATCCACATAAGATCACCTAGGAACATTGAATTTTTTTTGTTTATGCCTTGTGTTTTATATTTCTCATAGTTGGCGTTCTGCTTTTCTATTTGTTACTTGACATGCTCATGCAAGGCTTTGACCATTTATGCTTTCTTCTTCCCATCCAAACTAATCCTCTCACTTGTTGGAAATGACACTAAATCTAGTGGAGTAGTGATGTTAAATCCACAAACCACCTCAAATAAAGGCTGCTTAGTAGCACTATCCACACTTCTGTTACAAGCAAACTCAACATAGGCTAAATTGTCATCTCAATTCTTGAAATTTTTCTTAACAACAAATCTAAGCAAAGAAAAAAGATTTTCATTTACCACTTTAGTTTTTCCATCAATTTATGGATGGTATGCGATACAAAAAAGTAATCTTGTAACAAGCGTCTTCCACAAGGTTTTATAGAAGTAACTCAAGAATTTGGCATCCCGATCAGACACAGTTCTATGAGGAATCCCATGCAAACTTACGACTTCAATGAAGATCAAGTTTGCCACACGAGGTGCATCATCAGTTTTGGCATGGTATAAAGTGAGACTTCTTTGAAAACATGTCTACAATCACCATAATTGAATCTTGCCTATTTGAATTCTTGGCAATTCAAGTACAAAGTCCATACTCATATTAGTTCATGGCTGATACGGAAAAGGTAGTGGCATGTACAATCTATGAGCAGCCTTTTTGCTTTTAGCTTTCTTGCATATCACATAATAATCTATGCTTTGATGCACATCTCTAACGATGTACAATATAAGTGCTTTTAAACCATCTCTGATGTCCTCTTCTCACCGAAGTGCCACCTATTCCTCCACCATTGCTTTTCTTACCAAAGGCTTTTTAACAGGGCCATAAGGAACATAAAGTTCCAATTTTAAATATCCATTGCGCCCCCATAGCATATTCAACATATATTGAAGCAAAATATGGATCATCTACATATTGACCCTTAAGCATTACAAAATTCATTAGTTTAGCATTCAATAACGAGATTAACTCAAACCTCCAGGAAAGTGCATAAGCCAGCATTTTTAAAATGGAAAATGTATGAACAAAAGTGGAGGTAATAACTTAATTAATAAGGTAAACTGAATTAAAAATGTAAAGTTTCCCTACAAAAGATAGCGACTTACCTTTCCATGCATCAAAATGAGAAAGGACACAATCTAAAACAGGCTAAAGATGAGCAACATAGGCTTACCATGAAAAAGTGGAACCCCTAAATAAATGAATGGAAAAGAAACCCCATATGCCAGTTAAAAACCACAGAATTTTGTCTAGAAAGCGAAATATTGGAACTAAAGTATATAGCAGACTTCTTCCAACTCACTTCTTTCCTTGAAAGCCTACGACCAAGATTAGCCTCCACAATTCGACGCACATTAGGAGTCGTACTCTAACAAAAAAGAATTGTGTCATTTGCATACAAAAAGTGTGACATAGCCATTGAATATTGAGAAGACCGCATAGGTAAAAAAAAAACCTGATCCTCCACCAATCTAAGATGATAACAACACAAAAAGTCATCAGCAATGCAAAAAAAAAAAGACAATGGATCAGCTTGCCGAACCCCACGAGAACAACCAAAATAACCTACCAAAGAACCATTGACTAACACAGAAATCTGAGCCGAATGAATTATAGAATAGATCTGATCAATAAAAACCTCTGAAAACCAAAAAAATGAAGCTCAGTCTCATTGTATCAAAAGCCTTCTTTATATCTATTTTCATAGCAATATTACCTCCAAAACTCTTAATATCCAAAATTTTTACACAGTCGAGAGCTGAAGGAATAAACTCCTCACAAGACCCCGAATAAAACCAAACTAATTATCATAAACTATTCTACTACAGATGAACACAAGACAATCAGCCAAAATTTTAGAGATTACCCTAAAGAAAAAATTGCAGAGTGCAATAGGTCTAAATTTCTCAATAGAGACAGCTTCCTAGGCTTTCGAAATACGAACAACTAAGTTACAGGCTATAAAAAACTTGTGGTAAAAAAAAATGTTGAATAGTTTGAACACATCCCATTCAATATTATCCCAAGTAGCATGGTAAAAACTTCTTGGAAATCCATCAGGACCTATGGCACTAGAAGGATCCAAAGCAAAGGTCGTTGTTCTAACTTCAAAATTAGTAGGAACTAAGACAAGCTCACTATTCCCCAAATCAATGACCATCTTAGCGACAACTTGAGAGATAACAAAGTAATCAATAGTATTTTCCATATCCGAATCTAAAAAAAAAAAGTCTGATAGAAGTCCACAGCATGTTGACTAGTAGTTGATATATGAGAAATAGCATGACCATTAACATTTAATAAAGTAAGAGACATGTTTACCATATGACTCTAAACAAAGGCATGAAAAATTAAAGTGTTCTAATCCCTTTTGCAACCACATAAAAACCGATCAAAAACCTTGGTCTTTTAGTGTTGGTAGTTCACGAACAAAATGAAAAATGAAAAGAAAATAGATTTTAAGCTAAATCAATGCTTACCATTATGTAGAGCTTGAAAAGTAGTTTGAGAAAATGCCATGTTAGATTTTGGGTTAGTCAAGAGATATCAGTACTGAGAGCTTGAGTAGAGGTTTTGATTGTAGAGGTTTAGAGAGAAAAAAAACTTTTGCATTTTTTAGATGCTGGCCAAAAATGGAGGGAAAAAGTGTTAAACGAAACTTTGATCCCTTTTTTCCAAAAATGCCCCTTACCTTTTAGTTTCAAAAATTTGAAATGGAAAAGGTATTTTTGGAATTTTAAAAGCAACAAAATAAAAATACAAAATTACCCTATATTTTTTGTTTTTTTAAAACCCATAGGTGTATAGGTATGTAAAAACCAATGTATTAGTAAAAGGATATTTATTTCTTACGGAATAAAATATTATTTAGACCTTTTATAGTTCACCTGTATTTCGTGATAGATTTTGTATTTTGAAATAGAAATATATTATATTGTTATCATATTTCTATAAAATTTAACTTTTAAAATCTAAAAAAGTTAAATTTTCGTCTTATTTGCATTGGAAATTGTGTAATATTAATATTTAATAATAAAAATACAAAAATAAAAATATTTTAACTTAATAAATAGTTTTATATTTTTATTAAAAAATTAACTTCTCGATTCTTCTTCTTCACCCCCACACCCCCCTCCACTGTTGAGACCATCCTCGCCACCACTACCTCTGACATCACCCCCATATGACCTCAGCAGATGAAGAAGAAAGGGACTTGATTTGCTTGTCATTTTTCTTTTTCTTTTAACTTTTTTATTTGTTGGGTGGCTAGGTGTTGGAATAAATCACAACTATATGTCGTCTCTTAGTGCACGAGTGTACACTTCAAACCTATAACAATTCAAAGAAAAAATAAAATATGCGCAAATTAAATCAAATTACTCAAACGAATGTATTAATTATAGAGAACAAAATAATCAAAAGGTCACAAATACCTTAAGATCAAAGGACTTTTAAATAAAATTTCAACTTAAAAACACATTAATAACACTTGACTACTCAAAGTAAATTCTAACGAGAATTAACTAAGTAGGTTAATTAATTCTATTCATCCCCAAATGATTTTTAAAGGTTAATACCTAAATTTTTACTCTTAACTTTCATCATGAATAATTTCTAACTCATTTTCTATCCTCATACACTTAAATTTTTCAACTAAACTCACTAACTCTCAACCAAATACATAATCAATCCTCACAATTCTTCCAAATCTCTTAACCATAATTTATCATTATTAAATTGAAATACAACTCCTAGGGCATCACAATTTCTCATCAAAACCTACACAAAAATGTTCACAATCTCACTTATTTTCCATTCTCAAACACTAAACTACCAGAGCCTATCATTATGTAATAGAAATAAGCATGGAAAACATATTTACCTTCAATTTGGAGTCAAATTTCACCAATTTTTCCAAAAATTCAAAAATTCCCTTTGTGTCCCTTTTGTCAAATCTTTAACCTAGCTCACTAATCTTCCATTTCAATACTTAGGTTTTATAAAGGAGTGAGAGAGGAAGCTTTTGGTACAAAGATGCCAACGAAAGGGTGGTCGGAATCTCTCAATTTCAGGTGAACAAAATTTTTGGCCAACTCTCCAATCTCAATTTAGAGTGGTTTTCGGTTAAAACAAACATCACCAAAGTATCTAAAAGGCTCTAAAACCTATGGATAACCTATTTTTAAGCTTGATTTGAAGAAGATTGAATTTTTTTTTCTTCCCAAAAGCTTGGTCGGCGCTTTACAATGGACGAAAAAGGATGTGTGCATGAAGGAGGAAGATGATGGCCTCCTAATTCAAAATTTTCCCCCCTTTTTCCAATTTTTCCCTTTACTCTTCTCACACATTTACTTAACTCCAAAGGAAAAATGGTCATTTATTAATTTTTATTTTATTTTTCGTTTTATTTTCTTATTTTTATTTCTACTTTCATTTTCATTTTTATTTTTATTTTTACACTAACTCTAATTAAAGGTACTAATTCACCAATTTTAACTCTAAGTATTTATTTCTCTTAGATTAAATTTTAAAACTAACAAAACTATTTCTCTAACAAATATTTTCCTTATACTACCTTTAATATTATTGGTATTATTATCAAAACATAATTAACAATATCTTAACTAATTTAGTCCCTACTCAAAACATAATTAACTCTAATTACCTTATTAAACACTACTTAGGTGCTAGGGTGTTACATTTAAACTCTTATTTCTCCTCCAGCTAACTCTCAAAAATTAATGCTGACTTCCTTCGTCAACTCACCAAACTACCTCATTATTCTTAGGCTCAATAGAATTTGCACTGCCAATGGGAGACTTGGGCTTTTTTGCGGGAGGAAGCTTTTCTTACCATGGCAGCTGCTGGTTACTGCATGGCCATTTATATCATGGAATAAACAATGTCATCAAATCAAATATGGATCCTCACCATTCCAGCCCTCTTTGGATATTGCAGCTTTGGCTCCATGCTTATTTCCTGAAGAAGTGACCTTCTTTCACAAGTTATAGGCCCAATATACTTCTGGGACAACATATTCTACATATGGGCTTATCGGGTCATTCGACCATAGGTTGCTTTGACTTTTTCTACTCCACCAGTCACAGTGCTCCAGAGGCATTTTCTGAACTAACCAAATATTCATTCCTCCCTCCCTGGTTGGACTCTGCACTTAAACCTGATTCAGGCGTAGAAGACAACCTTCCATGGTGAAGTCACTAAAAACCATTTGGTCTAGCATATTACTCAACCGAGATCTTCCTTTTGGTCGAAGGTTTAAATATAATATGTGTGGCGTGGAAGTTTACTACCCGAACTTTGTTGCTCTGCAATTTGGTCTTTGGCAGGCTGTCCCTGTGCCATGGGTGTCTTCATACAATAATGCTCCATACATCAACCATCCTTTTCTACCATTGATGAATCTGAAAAATGCAATGTTGCATTCAAATGATCTAGCCATTCTTTCAAATACATTCCTTTCATGTGCAATTCCAACATGACTCGGCACTTTGACAAATGTTGGGATAAAATTTCCCACTCCATGTTTAGGTGCCCTGCCAAAGATGTAGCCACACGTGTTTTCTCCAAACATGATCCTACTACCAAAGCTTCTAATGGTTGTTTTTTACTTCCAACTGATTCGTCATTGCCTATTTCTCTATGCCATACCCCAAACGATGGTAAGTCCCTTATGCCAAACTAGTTCTTACTTAATGTGTTTAGGTTGACATTCCAACACTTTCTTCCGTAGAATCGCCTATATCGCCTGTTGACGAGACTACTTCTAGGAAACAAAAAAGATGGGATAGATCTGTCAGTCCGAACCAGGCATATTTATGTACTATCCCTTAAATTTAATTAAGTATAATACTGACTTCCAAATAATGAAAAAAAAAAACCACATCATGCATTTGAGGACAAAAAAGCCATTGCATTGTCTCCTCGTGGTGACTCGTCCCCAGCAAAAGATATATGCCCTGATGTTGTTACAAAAGAGGTACACCATCCTTAATTTATTCTTCTAACTATGCACACAAGTTTGTTCACAAAATTGCTTTTGAATTATGATAGGTCAGTCAATCTTTGGGCAATCACTCTGATCATACCTTCTAGGGTGATTACGGTACTTCGCGCATTTCCTTCAACCTCACCACCCACCATGGAGGATCCACTAAAGAACAATCCCAAGGTACATTGTTTTTAAACACTCCATGTTGTTTTGTATATGGTACCTTATACTTATCATCTATAACACAAGAAGATATAACCTTTTCGGAAGAGCTTGATCTTGGAGATGATACTTTTCTTGATGTTGAAGAATTACTTGGACCAGTCCCTACTACTCCAGCCGTAATTAAGGCCTATTCGCATGATTCTAAGACTAATACAGTCCAACAAGCACTAGACTATGTCAACAACTTCTTTGATAGGGAATTTGACATTCTTACTGAATATGATGTTCAGGGTAAGCTACTTGTGTCATTTCAAATTTTTGGCAAAACATCCCCACTTGATGATGATCTTCATTCTTATGCCTTTGAGTTTCATACTTCATTTGATCAAGATGTGGATTCTTTCTTATCTGCAAAATGTGATATTGATGAGTGTGAGACAATTTTCACTTCACTCTCTACCCTTCAAGTTGAGTTTGCTTCATTGCATGCTAACCACTCTGCGGAGAAAAAAGAAGCCACTGCTCTAGCAATCGAAATCAAGGGGTTGAAAGAAAAGCTTTTAATTGCAGAGACTAACTTTAAAGAGAGAGTTGATTGTGCCAAGCTATTGTCTACCCAGGCTCATCCTATCCTAGAGAGACTTGTTTGCACCAAGGAAGAAACTAAGGTGGCTAGGAGACAAACATTACAAGCGAAGAGATAATTTAGCGCTGCAATGCGTCTTGGGATAACTTGAAGAAAACTTTTTACGAAGTGTTTAAAGAAAAAAGATTACATACAATATTTATTCATCCACTGTTTTTTTTTTTTAAAACTGGATGTGAACCTTCGGCCTCGGGCTTGGAGTTTGTCAAACTTATTTGTGAGAATTATTTTATGTTAAAGAAAAAACAATGACATTCGGCTTCAGCCTAATTTACTCGGACTCGGCAAAAATACAAAAATAATTAGCAGCCTAAATTGGCCAACTAATAAATAAAAAATTATATTTTATAAAAACAAAAGAAAAAATCAGCCTAACTTTATTAACTTATCAAACAACATTACATGTAAAGGAATTTAACCCTGATTCAGCTAGGTATCTCTATTTTCTGGAGTTTCTCGGGCTTCCCAGCTAGTTGGATAATATTTCTTCAAGAAGCGACCTTTGATCGGATTAGAATGTTTTGATTCATCTACGTCTTTGAGTTGATATGCACATTTTCTTAATATTCCGGCAATAATGAAAGGTTATTCCCAGTTAGGAAACCTTCATATCTTGGATCTTTTGATCCAATAGGCAGTACTGTCTTCCATACTAGGTCCCTTTCACCGAAACTCTTGAAGCCTACACTTTTGTTGTATGTACATGCCACAACTTTCTTTTGTATCAGAAGGTGATCTAAAACCGCCAGTCTTACTAACAGGATCCAATCCGCCTAGATCCTGTCTGCATGACTTAATATTTCTATTAAGTCAATAAGCAGTTCATTATCTCTACCAAGCCACTTTTAAATAAATTTCGGCAGCATCTCGTATGTTTTTGCAACATCCCCCAAATACATATAATTGCAAATCCTGCAAGCAAACACATTCATATACATAATTCAATCTACCAGCACACAATTCCATACAGTACCACATCCCGACAACAGTTTATCATCCAACTAAATACATCATCTATATAATCCGTAGCTGGACTCAGTATGAAAACTGAGCTGCCTACATACCCTTTTTAATAGGGATCAAGCTACCTGTAGTTCTTAACTGATCTTTAATGATATTTCAAGCATCGGCCTACTCAAGCCATGACCACATCTCAACATCACCCTCAAACTTTCTACCATAAGCAATCATCAATAAGAATACCCTACAGGCTCAAAAGCATTATTCATCCAACTTCTATATCACAAGAACCAATAATTCATGAAAACATCATTAAAATAAAACATTAAATAATTTTATTGCCAAACAAAAATCATACATCAATACCTCACGTCACTCATTGACAAATTCTCCGTTTGAAGTAAGTTTTATTTTACAAAACACTTATCTTTATTCCCAAAAATCATTAAATCATTATAACACGATTTGGGGGCGAAAACATAGATCACTAGGACTTTAAAGGAAATTCCAAAAGACATTTAAATTCATTTTGTCAAATATATTTTCATAAAATACCGAGTAAAAGGGTCATAGCCCATAAAGATCAAATAGGTGGGCTAAAACTCATAAATTCAAAAATCCATCTAGAACCATAAATCAATGATCATATATCACAACTGGTACTATAATATGTCAAGTACATGGCCCACAACCCATGAAATCAAATACCATGTATCAAAACTAGTACCACACTCTAGTATCGTGCCGTGTGACCCTCGGCGTCCTGATGGCGTCACTGGCAGGGGGAGGAGGAATAACTCATCACAACGAACCGGCGTCCCAAATCCGTCATGGCAGGATCTTCATCATCTCTCTCCCGACACGTGTCTGCAGCAGAGGATGGCATAATATAATAATAATAATATAATATCATAATAGTGTGCAGTGTACCCATCAGCGTCCTGACGACGCCACAGGCGGGGGAAGGGGGTATAACTCATCACAACGTACTGGCGTCCCAAATACGTCATGGCAGGATCCTCATCATTTCTCTCTCGACACGTGTCCGCAGCAAAGGATGGCATAATAACACAATAGCGGGCATAATCACAACATATCTCAATCAATATCTCGATACTGTGTGGTACTCCTCAAAATCATCTTTGAAATCGTCCATCACCAGATATCATAAATTTTCTCAAATCTTTTTTATTTTAAAATCGTAATAAATTCAACAACTTTTCAAAATCTTTTATTTTGGAAAATTTTACCAAATTATTCAAATCTTTCAACTATGAGAAAATTGCCCCAAATATTTTTTTTTTAATTTCAACAAAAGCCACAATTTCTTTAAAATTGCCAAATTTCACAAAATTGTAAAACCATCCGAAAATTTTCAAAATTCACCTAACAACCAATTAAAACACAAATTTCATATTTATTCCAAATAAATATGAAATCTATCAAAATCATAAATATGCATAAAATCAAACTTGTGCAAATATTTAAATCATCATATAACATATTTAATAATTAAAATTTAAATGCCCAAAGGAAATTCAATCCAAACAATTTAATAGAAATTCAATCAAATATAGCATATATTCCCAAAATAAATTAGAAAATAAATGAACTCACGGATAAATCGAATACCTGAACAAATTCGAACCCACAAACCGTAATTTCTCTAAATATGCAGAAATCAAATTTAGATAATCTCTAACAATCAATAGCAATCTAATTGCTTCAAAAATGGTCATGAATATCACACAATAACACTCAATTTTTCTCAAATAATCTATATTTAGCTCAATCTAAGCAAAATTCAATATACTCAACAATAATATGCAATCTATATATCAAAACAAAGCTTGAGGAAAGTGCAACACATTGGACAATTCAATTTGTCCAATGGTCACCAGCGGTGGCCGGAAATTTTATTGGAAACCACAGCCAAAATGGCCCTCTTGATTCCGGCCCAACCAGTGAGAATTTCATCAAATTGATGCCGGAATCGGGTTTCTGGGGTCCAAAATAGGTGGAAAGGAGGTGACCCATCGCCGGATTTTCACCGGAAACCGGAGATCGGAGAAGGTGCTACTTACCGGATTTTTTCGAGTTTTCCAGCAAACCAGGCTCACCCACGAGCTGCCACTGGTCCGATTGGGAAGTTGAGGTCGCCAACTCCACTTTGCATGTGAGTTTAGGCCCGATCTGGCCAAAAAACGCCGGTTGCAAGGAAGAAAAAATGGAGGGGCTGCTGCTCTGGAGAGAGCCGGGGGGTGGCTGGTACATGAGGTAGGGGGCAGTTTTGTAGTTTCTCAGCTTTTAACTAAATTTTTTACAAAATTACTAAAATGCCCATCACACTAAAATGACCACAACTTCTCGGTTTTAGCTCCGAATTGAGCGTACTACTAATCTACGAACTCGTATCGATGAGCTCTACACAACGGTATCATAGTCAAGCCCCAAAACATATCCACACAAAAGTCAATCCCAGACCCACTTGCAGTCAAACTTGGTCAAATTTGGAAATTTTTAATATTTTCTCGGGACGGGGTGTTACACTTACTTCATCAAGTTCTTTTATCTCTTGCATCATGGCCTCAGTGTATTCAGCTGGGGTAAGATTGTATTGCTATGAAACGCACAAAGATTTCACTGTCACCTCCATTGGCAGAACCGCATCATGCCCATATGTCAAAGCGAGCAGCATTGTGCTGGCACTTGACCTTTTTGACATTCTGTATGATAGAAGTGTTTCTAATAACAAGTCATGCCATTCTCTTGGATTGTCATCCACCATCTTTTCAAGAATCCCCTTCTAAACTTTATTCGTTGCTTCAGCCTAACCATTAGCTTGGGCAAAATATTGGGTTGAATGGGTTAACTTTATCCTATATTCTTTGGCGAACGATTCCACCTCTTCACTAGTAAACATTATTCCACGATTGGCGATAATCAACTTGACTCACTAACTTCATCGGTCATGCTTCAACCTACTTAGTGAAGTAATCAGTGGCAACGATGATAAATGTGTGTTCTTTGCTAGATGAAAGGTACACTTTTCCAATCAAATCCATAGATACCCTCAGAATGGTCACGGCTTGATTATGGGGTTGAGAGGTACAGCAAGAATGTGATGCACTGGACTGTGTCGTTGACAAGTTGTGCACTCTTTGGCATACTTGATGCAATTAGATAGGATAGTTGGCCAATAATAGCCATGTATCCTTATCAACCACCTCATTTTTGTTCCAGCTTGGTGTGCTCCACAAATACCTTCATGCACTTCAGCCATCATTAACATTGCCTCGTGTTTGCCCAAACACTTGAAGAGCAAGTCATCTTGTCCATTTTTATATAACTCTTTATCAAATAAGACGTACTTAACCTCTCTCAGCCAAGTTATCCTTTCAATTTTCCCGCTTGGATTCTCCAAGTACTTTACCAATGAAAATCTCCAATCATTTTCATCAACCTCTATACAAAAGATGTCTCCCATCACATTCCTCTCTTTTGTAATAATGAAATGTTCCTTTTTTGTATGCTAATGATCCTATCCATCGACTCTTTTGGCATATGAACTCCTGAAGCAATCTGGGCCATCTTGTTTGCCTCCCAATTCAATTCTCTCAGAATATGCCAAAATACCACATCATCAAAACTTTGGACCACTGATCAGCTACCATGTAATATGGTGATAAAGCCCAACTACGACATTGATACTCACATGTCAACTGCTTCAAAGCCAAAAGTGAATCACTTATTATTTTAACCATAGATGCCCTCATCTTTTTCAAGATCTCCAAACCATTGATTAATGCTTCATACTTAACCTGATTGTCTGAACATTCAAAAGTAAACTGGAAGAAAAATTTTGTCTTTCTCCCCATTGGAGACTCAATGACAATCCCCACTCCTACTGAAGTAAGAGTTCTCGATCCGTCAAAACTTAACTTCCATGGTGTAAGCGAAATTGAAGCTATCTCTACCGGATCTCTCTCTCCTTCTACTTCCAAACAAGGATGGTTAGCTAAGAAATTTGCTAAGGCCTGACCTTTCATCTCTTTTTGAGACACATGTTTGAAGGTGAATTCTGACAAGGCTATTGTCCACTCCCCAATTCGTCCCCTAATGATAGGTTTTGATAGCATGTACTTGATAAGGTCAGTCTAGGAGATAATGATTACTATAGTCGGCAACATATAATGCCGTAACTTTGTTGCTGCGAAATACAATGCTAAACATAATTTCTCAATTTGAGACTACTTTAGCTCGTTTATCGTGAGGATTCTGCTCAAGTAATACACCGCATGTTCCTTTCCAAGTTCATTGTCCAGAGCTAACAAACATCTGATAGAGTTTTCTGCAGTCAAGATATAAAGTTTGAGCAGCTAGCCCTTACACGGAGGCACAATAACAGACGAATTGGCCAAATACTCCTCAATCCGACCAAATGCTTCCTGATGATGACTCTCCCATCTAAATTCATCTTCATCTTTCAACTTCAACAAAGCTGAAAACAGTTGAATTTTTCCAAACAAATTTGAATTGAATCTTCTAAGGAAATTGAATTTCCCAATAAGGCTCTGCAACCCTTTCATATTCTAGGGAGCCTTGGCTTCTACGATCGCTCGAGCTTTATTTTTATCAACTTCGATGCCTCTCTGATGAACTAGGAAACCTAGAAAAGAATTTTGCAGAGACTCCGAATGCACACTTTTGAAGTTTCATCTTCAGCTTATGTTTCCTCATCTGCTCAAATGCCTTTCTCAAGTCTGCCATGCGACCTCGTCAAACGTCCAATTTTACCACGACATCATCAATATAAACTTCTAGAAGGTGTCCGATCATGTCATGGAATATTGCATTCATAGCTCTCCGATAAGTGGCTCCTGCATTCTTTAAACAAAAGGCATGACGACCCATTCAAATGTTCTAATTGCACCAGAACATCTAAAAGCAGTCTTGGAAACATCATCCTCTGCAATGAAGATCTGGTTATACCCGAAGTGTCAATCCATGAAAGAAAAAATCTCATGCTTAGCTGCCCCATCTACGAGTAGATCAGCTACCGGCATCGGATATTCATCTTTGGGCATGGCTAAGTTCTTATGGAAATCAATACATATTCTAAGTTTTTCATTCTACTTCATAACTGGTACTATATTAGCCAACCATTCTACATAGCGAGCTGTTCAGATGAAGCCGGCTTTGACCAATCTTTTGATTTCCTCTTTCACCTTGAGCATGACCTTTGGCGATATTCTCCTATGTGGTCGCTTAAACGGCTGAAATCCTTCTTTAATTGGTAGACGATGATCCACCAACTTTCTATCTAAACCAGGCATTTCAAGATAATTCCAAGCGAAACAATCTTTGAACTCCTTTAAAAGCTTGATGATTTCAGCCTGCAACTCAATCTCCAATAGACTACTTACAAATGTTGGTCGAGGATATTTATCGGTTCCTAAGTTTACTTCTAGCAATGGATCCTAAACCTTGGCCATTGAGTCATCCATTTTTTTAGGTGCCAATTGGATGTCATCAAAAATGAATTCTAATTCAACCCCAGAGTCATCCTCCATGATACATTCGATCAAATCAATGGCCAAATTGTTTTCCAACTTCTTTTCTGCCATGTACGCCATAAGTTTTCTAATGGTGGTATAGATTGCCATCATCTTCTCTTCTTCATTATGGTGTATATTCATTGGAAACTTTTTGTGTTTAACTCTGATATATGGACAATCGTTGGTCGAGCCAACTCATTGCATACCTCTTTCGCCATCTTGTGAAGCACCCTGACATTCTTCTAAGCTGTAACCCCTGCAGGATGGCCATGTTTGTTGTTGCCAAAAAATTGGACGAGACCAACTTCATCTTCATAGTACCAAGCCTCAACTGCATTGGCGCTGACTAAGAAAGGCCTACTATCAGCGTGAACCACCTCAACATTTTCACCGTTCCAAAACCATAAAGCCTGGTGTAACGAGGAAGGTACACACAAGCTTGCATGAATCCAATCTCACCCAAGTAATGCATAGTAACTAGATCTAGACTATACCACAAAGAATACAGTCATGATTGATTTTTCCCCCACGGTAATCTTTAAGGGAAAAACTCATTTTGCCTCAGTGACCCCTCATTGAAAGTTACTGACTGTCAATTCAGTTGGGACGAGATCATGCTCACTTTTACATAGTTTAGCTAACATGGAAGCTGGCAAGATATGTATCACTGCTCCATTGCCCACTAGAACCTTATTTATAAGTATTCCATCGAAATGAGCGTTGATGTAAAGAGGCCTCAAATGTTGTGTCATCCCTTCAGTTGGCTTTTCAAACACTATATGTTGGGAGCTAGAATGACTTGGTTCCTCTTTTGAAGACTTTGAACCTTTCTACAATTTTCGCCCTGACATCTCCAGTCTCGACGACATCTCATTCCATCACGCTTGCATGGTTAGGATGAGCTTCGAACGTCCACAGTAAAATAGCAACCATGTTGATGGCTACCTCATCCATAGTTCCAAACTTAATCGATAAAGCTTTGTCAGTTGAGGAAACTACCATGTCTTCTTCCATTATATCCTTATCCAATTCTTTCAAGCATGAGATCATCTCAGCGCTTTGCTTTCTGACCCAAACATTATGCTGCTTATTTGGTCATGAAAACTTTAGATAAGGTGATGACGTTCTGAGCTGGAGTTGTAGCCAACTTCTTCAGATTTTCAGGTCTCCCTTCCGTACCATGAAGGTGTGGCTCCAGTTCCTTCAATACATTATTGTCTTTTTTATTTTATGGTCGAGCTGTCGTTATAGGCCATTTTTTCGATGACCTTCTCACGAGTCTTTGCTTCCTCAGCCAATCTCTTTGCCTCGGCATGCTGGCGATGCATCCACCTCTTTTGAGTTTTGGTAAGTGGTTGATAATACCCATATCCTGCTCGGTACCAACGGTCTACCTCTGTAATTGATGGCTTGAAAGTCCTGGACTTCTTGATTTTCTGAGAAACCAATCTTGTCGAATAGTTTCTGGAAAAAATGACTTGGAGGTTGGCTCACCTTGCCCCCCATGGTGTCTATTGTTCAGCTTCACTGATCCATTCTGCAACTTCGGTCCCAGACATTGGAAAACAGAATTTTGGTTGTGGCTTTCCAGTGGTGGCTTTGTCATGTTGAATTTCTAATTCCTTGCAGGACGCCTCATTCCTCTTTCCTCAACCTCATGCTTACACAGAGTACAAAGCACCTTAGAAAAAGATTCAGTCTTTTCGGTTGAATACTCCTTTCTAAGCTTGACATCTCTCTTCCAAACTTTTCCTGATGATGTTTGTCACAAGTCCACCCTAACTCTAGGTTTTGTCAAATTTGAGATATTGGCCGAAACCATGTTCGCTTTAGCCAATGGGAAAGGATTACTATCCACTTCTATTATCTTTTTCCCTTTCTCCGGAAACTTCAATGTCCTCTTATTGATCAATGTCTAGATAGTGTTCCTGAAGACTACGTAATTGATAGTCTGATGCGACCACATACCATGACATTTGCAGTATGGCTTCTTCTTCATCTCTTTAGCTATAGGTAAAATATGGCCGTAAGGTAATTTAATTACCTTGTTGGCCAGCAAACGGTCAAAAATCTGATCCGCTTTGGAGATGTCAAAATTGTAAACCTTTTCTGGTTTAACCCGATTCTTTCTCATGTCTATCACCAACTGTGGAACTTTCTGGCTCCTTGTTGGCCTAGCAAGGGCTTTGCAAACGTATGGATAAGTGGCTACTACCTCTGTCGCGTCCACTTCCATTGTTCCATCTACATTTTCTTGGTCATCAACTTCCACCAAGTGAATTTCAGTATTTGGGTCCTTGTAATATGATCATCTGGACAATTTTTTCCTCTGGTATTCCTCCCTCAAAATTCCTTCATACTGAGTGGCTCAAGAGACCAACTCGAGCAGGTCATGGAATTCTGTCCCTTCAAACTTCATTCGGAGCTTGTAGCTCATCCTCCTTGTGCTAATTTGACGAACTCTCTTTCCGGTATGTCCAAGTGACATCTTATTCTCGCCTTTTTTAATGGAGCTATGAACATCTGTATCGACTCTCCATCCATCTTTTGCAGACGTGATAAATCAGCCATGGAGATCTCTAGCTCAATCCTGTAGAATTGCTTGTAGAACTTTTACTCTAATTTTTGCCAGCTGTGGATCGAGTTTGGCTGCAAATTGATGTACCAAGTGAAAGCTGGACCTGTCAAAGAATTAGCAAACAACCGCAGCTTTAGAAAATCATTGGCCACTACTTCTCCACACTGGATGGTGAAGCGCCTATGTGTTCAACAGTAGATTGTCTCTCTTCGCCAGAAAAAAAGGTGAAGTCAGGAAACCTAAATCCCCTAGGAAATTCAATTCAATCAACAACGTCGGGGTAAGGCCTCCTATAAATGGCGTCTAGTTCTTTTAATGCAAGACCATCATCTCTTGGATAATAGTCTCGACGGCCTCCCAATCTATGCCTTGGCCATAGTTCATCCACTTTTGTTCGTTCTTCCGTGCTGGAACATGGAAGTCTACCTGATAGGCATGAGCATCATAGTATCCATTCCTATAATTTTGTCCAAAGTGCTCCACATGCCCTCCACCATGAATCTAGTTTCGAGCTAGTAGGTTAACATAAGTCTGGACATCCGTTCTTCCTCCATGTACGTTGGGTACAGCCTGAAAAGCTTGCGTCGTCTATTCTTCCCGACCATCCCTCACGTTCTGGCCTTAGTTGTCAGCATGCCCCCCGGCTTAAGCATTGTTCCTGGCTAGTGAGGGAATGTAAGTTTGGACTTGTTGTTCAGGCATAACTCTTAAATATTTTCCATTGGACCCAGCCTAAAAGGCCAGTGCCTTTGTCCTTGGTGTGTCACCATTGGTTACGGCCTGAAAGGCCTGCACCTGTTCTTTCTCTTGGCCATTAGTCAGCCTTGCGCCATTTGACGCAACTTGGGTTATCTGCATCTGCTGGCGCTGCAATTCCATGATTCCTTGCAACATTTGTTGCTGGGTCTCCTGGTATGTTTCCATCTTCCGAGACAGCTCACGGATCGAATCTTAAGTAGACATCTCTGTCGTGTATATAGTCTTGCCAGCTTCCCTTTCATTTCCATCTCCATTCAACACGTTCCAGCTGCTAATGGTGTCGTGGGTGACGAATTCCTTAGTCTTTAAGCAAATTTGCACCATTTTCAGTCAAAAAATTTGTTTTTGGTCCCACCGGGCATGCCAAAAGATATGTTGGAATAAATCACAACTATATGTCGTCTCCTAGTGCCCAAGCATGCCACTTCAAACCTATAACAATTGAAAGAAAAAATTAAAATATGCGCCAATTGAATCAAACTACTCAAACGATTGAATTAATTATAGAGAACAAAATGATCAAAATGTTACAAATTCCTTTAAGATCAAAGGACTTTTAAATAAAATTTCAACTTAAAAACACACTAAGAACACTTGACTACTCAAAGTAAAATCTAACGAGAATTAACTAAGTAGTCTATGTTGTAGTTGTGTGTTGATTCCGGGGTCCATTCAAATGTTGGTAGAGCTTCTATTTATAAGTGAATAATTTCTCAAAATGCTTGTTGTACTTCTAATGTGGGACTCTGGCAGATTTCAACTTTCAAATCAAGTATTTATACTTGTACAACTTCAATTCTTTTTCATCTATAAACAATGTGGGACAAGTAAAAATTCACTTAATTTCAAAAAATAATATTTTTAATAAATAAAAATATTAATTTAGAAAATTCAAGTATATGGTCCAAACACTAGGTTTACTTTTCAGATTGGAAGAGTTTTTTTTTTTTTTTTATGACGATTTTTGTCTTATGATAATTTGAAAATTTGATGAGGATTTCCTAGTTTTGATGATGGGTTTTCCCAACGATTAAATTTTTGATCCTTTAGATCAAAGGTTACTCTTTATTTACTATCATTTCAATTTCAAAAGAATTAATCAATTTATGGTTGTTGATTTCTTTCATCTTTGATTTTTACTTTCTTTGGTCTTTGGCCTTGTGGTTGTGGCTGTTGATTTCGGTTGTGGAGATTGTAGAGCTCTTTAAAATTTTGGGAAAAAAGATTTTTAGTTTATTTCTTTAATATAAAACTATTTTTTATAATGATAAATAAAAAAATTAAGAAAATATAATAAATCAAACTTATTATTTTTAAATATGTATTTAAAATAGTATAGATATTACTAATTATGAAAAAAAGTGACAAAATAAATTAATTAATTATAAAAAAATTAATGCAAGGGTATTTAAATTATTTTATGATGCCATGTAGGAGAGAGAAATTTTTTTTACGGAAGTTAACTACATAAAAAGTATTTTTGAAATGTTTCAAACCATAAAATCTATCGTGAAATAGAGATATAATTTTAATAAAAATAGTACACCCAATAATTAATTAGTCAAACTAAATAAAATTACTCTTATAAATTGGTATGACCTAATTTAAAAAGAAAAATTATTAACTAAAGTATTTAAAACAAAATAAATTTTCTATTGTTGTTTTATAAAAATTAAATTAAGAAGTAATTAAAAAATTAACTTGGTAATTTTCAAAAACTAGCAAATTAAAATAATGCAATCAAAACATGAAACTTCTTAATTAAATGCATTTAAAGGTTTTGGGTGTCACATGTAATATTTCAAATGAAATTTTAAAGTTGAACTAGAAATGTTTAGATATATTAGCTTCGTAATTTGTCTGATATCTATGGGGATCTAAGAGAAGTTAGAAGCCATTATTGGTGAAGTTTAGACGACGGAGTTGAGAAAGATTATTAAGGAGAAAACTGGTTGGTAGAGCTGCTAGAATCGTAGAGACAATAACTTCTAAGATGGAGGCTAAGCACATGGCCAATTTCCTGGTTGCATTTGACACGATCCAATGTCATATCGCATAGTCGAAGGAACTTACAGAGGCATCCTCCGAGGTCCTCTCCTATGTTAGATCTCACACACCTAGGGTTCCAAAGCCCCTTCCAAGACTATTTTGATTCTCATCATCGTCTTCATCGCCATCTTCGTCAAATAGTGCTCATAGTGCTTCCTCATAAATCAAAGCTTCGATGGAGCTAGCCATTCCGCTATTGACACTGAAGTAAGAGCGTTTTAAGGAAGTGAAGGACAAAAAGACAATTTTGTCCCTATCTATGAAGAATGAATCGACATCTTTACCCTTACACATGACCTCTTTTGTTACATAAATTTAATAAATGGTGCATGATGCAAGGAAAAGCTTAGTTTCGAGTGTAAATTGTCTGAAAAGTAAAGTTTAGGGTGCAATTTTCCAACCAGTATAGTTTTGGGTGCATTGGTGTGTTTGTGTGTATTTAAACAAATATATATATATATATATTTATAAGTCTGTCTATAGTGGACTATATTTCCCACCACTTGGTGGAAACAGTCTACTACAGCGTTTAGATGCGCAAAATCTATAATATCTAACAATTACAGTGAGTTGTCCCCTACCAAATAGTAGACGACATTCACCATTATAACAAAATCATATATATATAGTACGAGGATTGCTAATAAAGGTGAATTCGCCCACTATTCAAAATCTGATTCTATTAATTTTAATGCTCCATCACGAGTAAATGAGCTCACTTAATCTTGCTTTTCTTCTTCTTCTTCTTCTTCTTCTTCTTCTTCTTCTTCTTCTTCTTCTTCTTCTAAACTGGGATTATAATTTAGCTTTGTTGTCATGTTGATTTTTGGTGGCTGCCAAATAAAAATAAATAACCATTAATAAAATCTACCACATTTAATGAGGTAGGGCCCGACAGGATTTGAAAGAGAAGGTTAGGAAAGCATTTATGAAGGACATGGAATGTATTTTTTCGGTTAAAAGAAAGACATGAAATGTATTGTTTCATGTAATGGGCTCACTTAACATCCCACCTTTTTTTTTCCATCTCATCAGTTACTGCCGCTTTTTATGAACTAGGTTAAAGTTAACACAATTAGATTTTGAGCAATGGACGAATTCGCTTTTATTAACAATCTTTTATAATAAAGATATTTTTATTTAAATAAAATAAAAATTATCATTAAAAATATATTTTTAATGACAAAACTGAAAATATTACCACTAAAAATAAATTTATAAATTTATCACTAATAACATATCATTAGTGACAATTCTAAAATAAAAATATCTTTATTTAAAATTTTCCTATACATATATATACATAAGAATTCTCTAGTAAAGAATCCTTAACTTTATTACATCAAAGGTTTTTATGTGTCAAGTTCTAAGGGTTGCTACATTCTAGTTTAAAACTTTAAATTTAAATTCAAAGAACTGTTGTTAAAGCAACTAACAGATAAGCATTTTCCTCATAAGCATCGTGGATTTAATTAAGTTAAAGTTTCCCTGATAATACAGAGAGTTATATATATATATATATATATACATACATACATATATATAATTATTCTCTCTTCCTTAAGTTTTAGTTAGAGATTGTGTGAGATTTGTTACTAATAATTATTATTAGTGACATAAGAAACTTTAATAGTAGCTATTAGTGACAAATTATGTAGGAATCTCATCCGGGATCTTGGATGAGAAAAAAAATCTTATAAATAAATGTGTGTGTGTGTGTATGTGACCAAGCTCTCATCAAGTCAACCTAATGGTTTTATAATTAGGAATTTTTTTTAACTTTTGGATCACTTCATGAGTTGAGATTTAAAATTTTATTATGGTTCATCAAGCTTTTACAATGTTCACTTTCTCTAAATAGGTTTTTATTATGTCACTAAATCCATATTAAAGCATTTGTTAATTTTTAAATTACAACTGTTGACGCGATCCAAAATTTTATAATGGGGGATCTGATGGTTTGAAAACCTACTGATAAAACTATTACATCGACCTAATCAGATCCTTATTTTATATATATAGAGAAAGATGTTTTTATTAAGACATCGTGATAGAGTTTCTATCAAAATTGTTACTAAAAGTATATTTTAGTGACAAAACTGAAAATTGTTTGTCACTAAAAATAGACTATTCAATGACGATAATCCAAGATGTCCAGATAATAGCATTACTCTTTATATATATAAATGTCATTTATTTGTCACTCATAATAGACTATTAATGATGGTTTGCATTTAAAAATTGTAAAGTATATCTTACAATAACCTAATTGTATATATGTATATAAATATGGCACCACAAATAAATCAATTTGGCAGTATAAATCGGTTGATTCAATCAAATTAGTTATTTAGTTTAATTGGATTGGATTAGATTTAAATTGAGAACTAGCTATTGGATCAGATCAAATTGGTTTTTAATCTATAAAAACTGATTTATCGAATCAAACCAATCAAATTACCTTTTAAATAATAATAAAATTTGTATATGATATAAATGTTTTTTTAATAATATATATTTATAACATAAAATAATATAAAATATATTAATAAAAAGTTTTAATCAAACTTTGAAATTTTATATTAAAAAATCCAAAAACTTAAAAAAAAATTAAAAATTTGTTTTAGAAAATATCAAACTTTAACAGATTATCCAAACCGATCCAATTCAATTACTAATTAAATTTAGTATATAAATCGATTCGATTTGGAATGAAAAAATACCAACCAACGACTAATTTGATTGGAATGATTAATTTCAAATTTAATTGGTTTGATGATCGCCGCTAATAAATTCAATGTCAGAGTATTTTGTTACATGCAATAAAGTAAATAAAGAAAAAATTGAAAATAAACTACATAAAGAAAATGTTACAGCAAATGATATACTGAACAAAGAAAATGTAACAAAAAGATCGGATTGATATCAAATTTTATTGTTCTTCAATATTAAATTAATCTATGGAAGCCCATGGAGATTGGCACTTTCATGAATTACAAGGATAAAATCAAATAGCTGAGACAGAAATAATACAGTAACAGTAAACCAATGCACAACTGCCAAAACTACAACGTTCCGCATAACATCAGAGAGAAGGAGCTGCTGTTCTTTTGACTGCCCTATTTCACTTCAAGGTATAAAAACTATTTCACTTCAGAGTATAAAAAACGAATTAACAACGATCGATTTTTAATAGCTTTGCTTAAATGTCGAAGGTGAGGACATGCCAAAAGCCGTATTACAATGCATACTAATCTCACTGAGAGAACTTTGCAATCAACTTGTCGACATGAATAATGATATCGTCAATACACGGTCGGACTGTGGCCTGGGGCTGAAGCATCCATGTTACGAACTGATGAAGAGCATCTGGATATGGAGGATTAGTTCCAGTTGGCCACTTTATTTGTGCATTAACAATTGCCAGTTGTAGGCTTCCTCCAGATTCTCCTAGTGCATACTCAAATGGAGAAACCCCATACCTACAAATATTCAGTCATATGCAATGTGAAAATGTATTCATTGAAGCTGCGAACTAGAGTGTAGATTTATTTACATTTGTACCATGGTCATCAAAACTTAAAAGACAAATAATATCGTACTCATTATCTTAAAGATGCAATTATGCATGCCACAAATAATAACGTACATGTTTATGCCAAAGCCTTCTTTAGGAAGAAATTGTGTCTATGATTTAAGCATAAGATATATATTTTGAAAGCGAAAGCACTGCTCAGAGTTTACTTTTTATGCATAACCATGAAGATTGAAACAAAGAATAAATATACAAGCTATAATACTTGGTCCTTTCATACATTTCAAAGTAGAGAGTGGCAACACGACTCTTAAGTGTTAATGTTCACGCATGCATAAAGGCTAATAGAGGAGCATCTAATCTCCCAATTCTCATGCGGTCCCATATTTAAAAATAAGGAAACTTACTTAACTTCAAACTATATAGGTAGAGCAAAACAAAGACTAAACATTAAAGTTGTGAAGCCAGACTCCCCTCCTACATACAGGATGCGAATCCTTCAGGCATGTCATATGCCTTCGAGCATTCACAAGGAGTTTTCAACACACTAATTCTCACTTGTCAATATATATATATATATATAGGACAATTTTATGGTCAAGACATCATGATCGTTTTATGGTCAGAACATCATTTATCAACCTTTGAATTGCTTCAAGGGCTAAGATTTAAAGTTATGTTTGGTGTTTAAATGAGCCTTTACAAGGTTCACTTTGTCCTTCTAGGGTTTTAATACTTCACCAAACTCATATAGTCTACCAAAACTTCATTAAGTTTCAACCCTTAAGAAATCCAATAGCTGATAAGTAGCATCTTGATCTTAGAATGATTGTACATATATATATATATATATATATATGTATATCTGTATGTATGTATTTATATTTATGCATGTATGTATGTATACAGGCCCTCTGTTGTGGGCAAAGTTGCCCACCACTTGGTGGGCGAAAGCCCACTGCAGTCGTCAAATGTGCACTGCAGATCTGACGGCTGTAGTGGATTGTCCCCCATTATAAGGTGGGCGACGTCACCCACTATTGCAAAACTGTGTATGTATATACACACACGTATTTACCAACATAGTTGCAATCCCATAAAGTTTTCTTAAACAATCAAGTGGAAATATAAAATAACAATTATGCAAGGTAAAAATAGATGCTCAAAAGTCAAAAACAATAATAATCAAGGCAGAATAAAGAAATAATCCTCACATTATTGCATACAAAGTGCATCCCAACGACCAAATATCAGTTCTCTCATCAATATCTGAATGGCTTGGACAATCCCACAACTCAGGAGCTCGAAAAGGTGCTGAACAGTGCTCAGACGCCCATTCCTACACAATATGCAATAGCATATCAATATAGAAAACAAGTAGTATTGCTTAAGATATGTGCAATTAATTTTTATTCATTTAGAATTATATACACACCCTTCATCCTCCTTTTAAAAAAAATCTAAATCAAAATATGCACACAAATAAAGCTTGGAAATATTTACAATTAATGCTCAAACACAATATATTCAATTAGGGAATAAAAGTAAGAAGAAAAAAGCACCTGCAATTGTAGGGCTTCTGTACGAGAGCGAATTTGCCTCCTTGCAGGTCGAGCACTGCCAAAATCCATTAGTATGGCAAGCGGTGCTTGTCCCTTCCTATGAGTTATAAGGACATTGCCAGGCTTGACATCATTATGTGCATATGGAGGATCAAATGTGTGCATGTGCTTTAGTCCTGAACAAAGCTGTTGATTGATTTTTGAGTTAAACAATTTATTCATTATTCAAAACCATTTCACTTACAATCTATATAATACTAACCTTCAATTTCAAATTAAGACTTGCTAGGTTAGCAACTCAAACATAAGCACATGAAAATTATTTTATGAAATCAATGCACACAAAAAACTTATAAAATTTTAATTTATGTAAATAAGAAATGAGTAGAAGAAAAATCGTTGATGTTTCCTTAACTAAATTGCACAAATAATATTTCATAAAACATTTCTAAATTGAGAGAAACAACAAAGAATTTTAATATAAGATACGTAATTAGCTCCAGTGATTGCTATCTTATCTTAATATCAAAGAAATGTGACAAATGATGATGGTAAGACACTATGACACCCACACTTCCAGTCAGGCCGTATCATAAAGGTACTTACAGTTATTCCAATTAAGAGAGTTTAAGACAAACATTGTATGGTATAAGAAATTCCTTGTCAAGGGAAAAGTTCCATCGCTCTACGGTAGAAAATAGAAGTGTCACATAAATAGTTATATTAAAAGACAATGTTTTATTCACCTGCTGAAATATTTGAAGAACATCTGAGGTAGAAAAGGACTCCTTCTTAGCTTTCATAGCCTTGGCATTGTCCAGTAATGTTCCATCCAAATGAACTGGAAATAACAAGTATGCTTCATGGTTCCAAGATCCTTCTTGTGCAGGCTGCCAATTGAAAAATATACATGTATAGTCAATTTTGCAAAAACTATTACGAGAGATAGAACATATGGAAAATCTTGACAGATGACTATACATCGTGAAAGGAAGAATTATAAAACCACATTTCCATAAGCAATAATTTCCATGAAAAGTAGAAGGTGGTGACAAAAGAAAAGTTATAATACCAAATTTTCATAAACAATTCCAACAGTTACACCACAAAGATCCAATGAAGGTACCAGCCTAGAAAAGCACTGAGCTAAAAGTTTACATGGAAAACCTAATAAGGAATCAAGAGATAACCTTAACAGAAATAATAGCATGATCAAGAAGTGGAAGGAGATTATTATGATTGAACAGCGATGAAATACGAATCTCCTCCCTCACCAAATCCAACTGCTCACTATTCTGAATGAGAACCTTTTTCATAGCATAAGTGCCATCATCTGGACGACATGCAGAGAAAGATTAATACTAATACATAATTACAGCAAAATAATTTTCTACAAAAGGATTCTGTGATTATTGCACAAAAGAATTGCATGTAAACAATATATAAGTTTTAAAAGGAAAATGATCAAGTCATAATAATGCAGAATATAACACAAACACTACATCTCAAATCTAATAGAGAACTACAACAACATAAAAATCATTCTGTCCATTTCTTTGTTCCTTCAAAAAGGAAAATCGAACAGACTCAAGAGAAAAGAGAAAGTGCACACCCAATATTCAAAACTCGAAAATATATGGACTACTAGATAAGACCGCTAAGGTTAACTAATAATTTTAATAATAATAATAATAAAAGCCATAATTTTCACAGGTACATGGGCGTAAGTCTCAGCTTATAGAGCCCAAAACACAGAAAATATAAACAAAGGGAGAACCTAAGAAATTATAGGAATCCAGGCTGAGCTGGATCTTCTTAGAATAGATCACCACATTCTATCAATAAAAATGATTAAGAAAACACCATGGTTCCAATAAAAATTCACAGATCAGAAACTGAAATCATCAGACAGTAACTTGCAAAACACCACTTTCTAAAAATTTAATGCAGGAACAGAAATACTACAATTCTAAACTAGAAACTATCAAATTTGATGGAAAACAGAACCACTCTCCAGCTCAAAGAACCAAATACAATCCTTTTCTATTCGTTAAAAATTGACCCGAATCACTACATCCCAGAATAAAAATAAAAAACTTCTACGCTCAGAGAATCAAATTCAACCATTTCAGATTTCTAATCAAATAATCCAGATAACGAAATCGCAGCAAAATTCAGTACTATTGTAAAAGAATCCAAAAATAACAGCTAAAATTACATAAATACAAATTACCCATATCATAAAATTCCAGAAGAAAAATGAAAGAAAACATTTTAAAGAAAAAAGTTATTCGAAATAATTCTAACCAGAGAGATGAGAGGTGTCCTTGCATTTCTTGGCCAAACCAGAAGCCGAGGAGCTGTCAGCAACAACCTCCTTTACCAAGAACACATATGCAAACCCACCTTCACCGAGCTGCCTCAGGATCTTGAACCGGTTCTCATTGATCCAAACATCCCCTCCACCATTAACGGCATCGTATAGAGCATTCAACCCAGAAAATGAGCACCCCATCTATTTTATTTCCCTTCCTCTTCTCTAAAAATGCATACAGATCTTCAAGCTCTCTCTATTTCTTTCTGGAAATTTGTAAGTTTCTTATACCCACAAAATATATGAAATCAGGTTTTCAAAAGAAAAAATTTGAAAGACCTGATTTCACGTCAAAATTGTATAAGAGTTTGTGGGTGTTTGTTTTTATTTTTTATTTGTTTGGGCTTTTCTGCTATACATATACATATTTTTTGGGGACTCTCTTCTTCTGACGAGTTTTATTCTGCTGTTAGGATCTTTCAATAATCTATACCAAACACATGGATTTGCTTTTAACACTCCGTATTTTCATTTCATGTCTCCACTCCTCCAATTTTTTTTAACAATTTAAATAGGGCAATTTTAATACGATCATTATAAAATATAAATTATGAAAATAAATATATCACATCAATAATATAAATAATATTTAAAAAATATTTTTTTAACTATGACA
>QANX01004146.1:29615-46935 GCA_003254975.1 Ochetophila trinervis
AATTTTATATTTAACTGTTTTGAATTATATAATTAATCCTTTTCTCATTATAATATTTTTTGTTATTGATTTATTTATTTATTTATTTATATAAACAGATAATATAGTCAACGTTTGTAAATATCAATCCTAGTGTATTCTAAAGCGAAGGAGTTTGTGAAATAAAAAATAAAATAAAAATCTTTTATGTTCATTGTGGGGAATGCCAAAGGCCTCCTAAAATAATCTGACAATTTTGGGGTTCCCATAGATGTGGAAAGGGAAATTGTCGGTGTGAGCCTATATTATATATGATACATTTTTTACCACAGGATCACGTCCATTTAAAACTTTAGATTTGGATTAGCTTTTCTAAATAAAAGAAAAGTTGTATTCCAAGTTTTGAGTTTGATGAAATCTATCCCTTTCTAATTTAAAATATATTATAATTTTGGGTATTTTACATCAACTTCCTTTTAAATTTGTCTAAATTATAATTAATCCTTAAAATTTACTTTAATGACATTTTTCTCCCTTCTGTTAGACTTTCATCAGTTAAATTTACTATATCTCCTACGTGGCAAAGTAAAATACGAATATGCCCTCCACATTGAAATTTGTGACTATTTACTTAATTTGAAATGAAAAAATGGGTAACCAAAATTTAAAAAAAAAAAAAGAAAAGGGTTTGCAACGGCTAGTAACCTCAGTTTTACATTTACACCCCCTGAAACAATTTTTTTATTCTCAGATTGGCCTAAACGGCTAGTCTGAATCTGGCATTGCAACCACACCCCTTATAACAGCTATATTGCAATAATATGGCATTCTAACAGCTATTAAAGTAGTAAACACAACCCAAATTTTTCCATAGCAAACACAATCCAAATTATCTCATAGCAAACATAATACCCACAAAAATAGTGTACCAGCCAACAAAAAAGCAAGAAAACAACAAAAACTCAATTGAAGATGGCTTCATCAAGTAGCAGCAGTCATATTAATGGAGGCTTAATCAAGTTCAAAAACAGAATATGTCATTGTGGAAAGAGAGCAGGTTTAAGAATTTTTGAGTCATCAAATAATCAATCTAAGCTATATTTTTTTTGCTTACAGGGAAACTGCAAATATTACTCTTTTTGGACTCCTGATAATGAAGAATATACAAATGAAGATGATGCAGACAGTAAAGAAAGGCAGAGATGATTGAATGAAAAAGTTGGAAATTATGATGTACAAAATCTCAATGTAAAGGTGCAAAAGCTGGAAAATATGCAGCAAGTGTTTAATTTTATGATGCTTGTAAATATACTACTTTTTGGCATATTAGCAGGTGTAATAATAAATGCAATAAATATGAAATAAAATTGATTTACTTCTATGAATATGAGAATACCATATTTTATATTAATAAAATTGTACATAATACAAAATATATTCATCAGGTGGTGTTTACACAATTGTTAGCCTTATATTGAACTTGAGATATAATTCTAAGCTAGGTCTCAAAGGGATGCAACCCTTATGTACACACTATCATGCAAGCTGTGTCTGAAAAATAAGGTGACACAACCATCAACACCTCTGCACAATATGTACTGCTATCACCATTTGTATTGAAGACTCAATTTGCATCCACTTTGTACACAAATTGTAATCTTCAATACAACAAAAGGTGTCCTAGTCCTATTACAATCCTAAACTGTATTCTTCAAAAATTAAGGAGACGTAGTTTCTTTACATATACTTCAAGACTGTTGTTATTTCTACTGATTGGGTTGAGAATACTAGAGAACATGTGTTTCTCCTATTGGTTGATGTGAAGTTGAGGCTTGATGCTGTTGAGGCAGAGGTTGAGAGTGGCCTCCAGTTTCAGCCACTGATGCCTAAGTTACATGAAAATGCATTACATTAGTTGAACAATTTGTTAATGTTTAAACCAACATTAAATCCAAAAAAACCAAATCAACAACTTACATGTGAAGTTCTCTTTTTTTTTGGGCAAGATCTTTTGTTATGCCCAATGCCTCGACAATAGCCACACTTCACTGCATAAGACCTTTTATGTGGGGCTGGCTCATCCTGCTCCTTCCTCCTTGCCACTTTTGGCCTACCAGGCATCCTTCTATGCACTGGGGGGCTGCACTACATCAGCATTCACTTCAAGCCACTCTGACTCATCAGGTATAGGGTGAATCATGCCATTATAGGTTTGTAGGTAAGTAGCCTTGGTCAAGCTGTGATGCACATATTGGATGGGACTGACTCTCATATGGCTCACACATGCCATAACATGTTTACATGGAATCCCAGAAAACTGTCATGCTCCACACTCACATTGGTAGCTGTTTAGTTTTAAAACAAGTACCCTTGAAGCATCAAAAACTTCAAACTCATCAGTACTTGCCCAAATGACCTTGATATGTCTTCCTACCTTGTGGATTTTGTTTAGTTTCAATTGAACAGCTGGTGGAATGTCTGAATTACAAGCTTGTGTGCCTGTTCTTTTTTTCTAAATCTCCTCATTATTTTTCTTCTCACATTCTCAACTAGTTGTAGAATAGGCTTACCCCTATGATCATTAATTATACTATTAAATGATTCTGTCATGTTGTTTGTCACATGATCAGCCTTGACACTCACTTCGAAGGCATGCTTGCTCCAATGTTCAACCGGGATCTCTTGTAGCCATTCATAGGCTTCCATGGACATCTTTTTAATATGTTCCATTGCAACATTAAAGTCCCTGATGTTCGTGGACCTAGCAGCAATCTAAAACAGGACCCCTAACACTTACACCGGGAAATCTAGCTTTGAAATTGGAAAATATATGCCTACAGCAGAACCTATTCTTAGCATCTGGAAAAATATCTTCAAATGCTTTCACTACTCCTTTTTGTCTATCAATCATGAAACTAATACTTCTAGTTTCATGAACCAGTATGTGATCATTCAATAAATTCAAAAACCAACTCCAACTATCATGGTTTTCACTCTCACAGACACAAATAGCCAGAGGAAACAAATTGTTGTTTCCAACTAACGAAATTGCACTAAGTAACATTCCACCAAATTGCCCTCGCAAATGACATCCATCTAGCCCAATAAATGGCCTACAACCTTGCAGAAAACCATCTTTTTGAGCTGGAAAACTCAAAAAAAAAAAACTTCTGAAAAATGGGGCTCTCTGACAACATATTCTTATGGCCCTTCTGCTGGACCATTGTTCCGGGGTTATTGGCCATCACAACATTCCCATACATGTGCAACTTAGCATAACTCTCACCATGGTCACCATGTAATCTATGCAGTGCTATGTTTTGGCCCTATACAACTTTGGTTTATCAACTTTAACTCCATAAGTTGTCCTCACATCAGCTTGCAGTGCCTTAACACTTAATTCAGGATCAGCCTTTAGTTTACTCTCCAATTTCCTAGAAAGCCATTCACATGCCACTAATGGATTTCTAGTGAGCAAAGTGCAACAGTGTTGATCAACATATATCTTAACCTTGGAAGGTCTGGCCATCAGGCATAGAGGATGCATGGATCCTCCATGGACAACCAGCAGCAGCACACACACAAGTGACCCTAGATTTTTCATTCTTCAATCGAACAATGTTGAATCCTTCTTGTATACAGTATTCAACAAGAACATTCCTAAATTCATCAACATTGGGAAATATAAATCCAACTTCTAAATAGTGTTTCACATCGGGGAGATGCTTATACAGTTTCTTGCATTCTTCTTGAAAGTCCAGCAACTGTATTTTCTTCTTCAGATTCACTCCCAACAGGGCCATCATCATTGTTTGACTCGTATCTTACTGAGTCATCATCCACCTCATTGTCAAACTCCAAATGTACATCGACATTAGCATCCACAGGATTTTCCTCATCATCACTCCATTTGAACTCTTCATTTTCCATGTCTAAGTTGAACTCCCCATCTATATTTTGGTTTTCAACCTGATTTGCTTCAACTTTAGCATGATCAGGTTGGGTGGTCTGAGGAGGGGATGCAGGGGGTGTGGTCTAATGAGGGGATGCAGAAGCTCGGGATGGATGTTGGGTGGTCTGATGTTGGTTTAAACATTCCATATAGTCATAATCACATGAATCTGAATCCATTTCAGATTATACTTCACAAGCATAATCAGAAACTACATTCTCATCAACAGGTATGACAGCTAAAGGCTCCATATTACAGTCTATGTGGATTGTGTCTGTGTTGTTATCCCTAAACAATCTAAACATCTTTAACAAATCTCTGTCATTCTCTATAAAATATGTAACCCCCTTAGATCAAGGTAATCTACCCATAGCAGATATTGCAGGTTTCTCTCCTAAGTTCATTTTCTCATTACAAGTCATCATTTTAACATCTATGTACAAACACACAAAGCTATATTTTTCTTCATCTACCAACAATGGATCCAATTATTCTCCAAATATGCGAATATAAAGCTTGAACAACATTATGATTTTGAAAATGCAAACTAGTATACCAAAAAAAAAAAAAAATTAACCAAGTCATTCAACAAAAAAAAAACAGTCTATATCAGCAAAATAATCATATTGTATTAGTCAAAATAACTAGGTCATTCAACAGTGCCATTAAAAAAAATTATTTTAAGTACGTGGCATTGTTACACCTTCAATACGAGATTTGAGATCTCCTTAATGCCAGTAGCACGCAACTAATGGTTTCCAACCTATATACTTAAAACCAATGTTTATTAACATGTTCAAATATTACATGAAAATAAAACAGAATGATGAACAAACTCTTCAGTTATATACGCAAATACATGTTGATAAGAATATGTTAAAAAAAATTTGTTTTAAGTACATGACGTTATTACACCTTCAGTACGAGATTCGAGATCTCCTTAATGCCAGTAGCACACAACTAATGGTTTCCAGCCTATATACTTAAAACAAATTTTTGTTAACATGTTCCAATATTACATGAAAATAAAACAGAATCATGAATAAACTTATCAGTTCAATTGTTGTTACACACACATTAATTGAAATATAAAAGAATGAAAGGCTTGAAATCCACACACTGATCAGTTCAATCTTTAAAACAAAAGTCATTCATATCAGCTGCATAAACACACAAAAATCAGCTCATCAATGATACCCTAAACACATATCAAAGTGGCAACACATATCTGTGCTCAAAACCAGTATAAAGAGATTCATAAATATTAGCATTATCATCTCTTACTTCAATTATACCATGTAGTACATCAATGATACCCTAAATCCTAAAAAGGCAAAAAATAAAAATAAAAATTATGGAACCCAATTCGAAATTCGGCCCCAAACTATTATCAAACTCAATTTGAAATTATCATGCCCTAACTAATGATACCCGATTTGAAATTATACAGCAAAACCTAACTAATGAAACTCAATTTGAAATTTAGCCCCAAAAAATATACTTCAGGACAAACAGTTCCTTATAAGAGTCGGTCAAAAAAAATAAAAAAACCCTCAAAATACCTTCAAGACAGACATTCTCTTCTTCTTCAAAATTAAGGAGGCAAAATCTTATACATAGACAAAAATAGTAAACAACATTCTTTCAAACAATCCAACATCCAAAAACCAGAAATTTAAGTAAAAGAATTCGTCAAAATTATCGAAAACTAACCTCGTGTTCCTCTGCTGTGCACAATATGAAATTCCTCTTCAGAATCTTCAATTCAAAACAACCCAAATAAACCCAAAAAAAAAAATTCCAAGTTATTAACTCAAATATTTGAAACCTTAAACGCAAACTTCATTGTAATGCAAATAAAAATTTTTGAAAACTAACCTCGTTTTCCTCAAATTTGCTTATACTCTGAAATTTCTCTTTGGAATCTTCGATTCAGCGCAACCAGTAAGCCCTAACAATCTATATAGCCCTTGCCGATCCTTTGGAGGGAAACACTTTTGTTCTTTCGTGCCAAACGACACTATGGAAGATGGTTATGGAGAGGGAAATGGTTCGGAGAGGGAAATGGTTCAGCGAGGAAAATGACTTGGAGAAAAACAGTCACGTCTATTCGAATGAGTTCGGGGAAGTCAGATGGATTTTTAGCGTCAGTTTGTGTTTCCAGAAGAGCAAAATACAATAATACCCTTGTCCCGTTAATTTAAACGAAAAAAATCTAACAGAAGGGAGATGGATGTCATTAGGGCAAATTTCAGGGATTTAATTGTAATTTATGTAATTATCAAGGAAGGAGGATGTAATAAACCCTATAATTTTTTACCTTTTTTTTTGGTAAAAATTATAATTTTTTACTTAAAAATAAAAGAAATTGAAAGTAAACTTTTTAAAACATATTCATTGGTCTAATTCGGTTAATTTTCACAGTTTTTGTATGTGCATAATAACATGAAAATTAAAAAAGAGAAACAAAATACATTTTAGTACTTTTTAAAATTTAACTTGTTTGGATAAAGTCCAATACAATTAATTTGAACAATTAATACCTTTGTATTTGTAAAAAAGTTATATTTTAGTCTAATTAAGTTAAAATCAAACATCTAAAATATTTTATCCTAAAATATTTTTCATCTATTTTTTCTTCTAAATTTTTTTATCCAAAATTACTAAAAAATTATTTATAATTAAAATTTATTTCATCATATATATTTTTTCTTATAAAATTTCAATTTCCATCCTATATATTTGTTGATTCTAATTTTTTTCATCAAAAATTACTGCAGATTATTTCATCTGTTTTTTTTATCAAATTTATTTAGGATATAAAACTTTCATGACAAAAAATGTATAGGATGAAAAAATTTTTATGATGAAAAGCTATATAATTTAGATGAAAAGAATTTGAAAGAAATAATATTTTAGGAAGAAAAAATATTTTTGGATAAAAAAAAATTATGATGAAAGAATCTATAAGAAGGAACAAAACTCTAGATAATTTTTTTTAACAATTTAAGATAAATAAATTTTAGATGAAAAAAATTTTAGGATTAAAAAAATTAATAATAAAAAATTTATAGGATGAAAAAAAGAAATCATGAAGAAAATATATATTTACAATGAAACAAATTTTATCAATAAATAATTAGTTTTTAGTAATTTAGAATAATAAAAATTTAGAAGAAAAAACTATATGAAAAATATTTTAGAATAAATAAAATTTTGATGTTAAATTATAATTTAATTGGACTAAAATATAACTTTTTAAAAATTTTAAAATATTAAATTTTTAAATAATTTAGTAATTTTTATTCGAACAAATTATATTTTAAAAAATATTAAAATGTATTAAATTTTTTTAATATTCATAAAAATTTGAAGAGCAAATGACTTTTAATTTAACAATAAAAAATGTGAAATTTAACTGAATTAAATCAATGTACAATTTTATTTTATTTTAAAATACAATGTATTAATTAAATAAATTAATTGTAAAAAGTTCTAAATAAATATACTGAATTTAAGATACTAAAATAAAATAAAATAATGTAATAAAAAGGTTTGTGGTCGTAGAAAATGTTAAGATATACCGGGTCCATTGAATATAGGGTAATCCCTTATGCTGAACGGATCGCAGCCGTCCAGCTTTTTGACTAAGCTCGACAAAAGTTTTTATTTTGTTAATGCAGTATTCAAGTCTCTGTCTTCTGATATAGGGACAACTGTTATCTAACTTGCACTTAATGAATATTACAATAAAATAATTAGGGTTGACTATACTTTATAAATTGAGGACAAATTAGAGATTCCTCAAATATAGTTAACGCAAAAGATTATTATTTAATCAGTAATATTACAAACATCAAATTGTTTACCTCCTTCTTTCTTTTTTTAAAGTTGAGGGATATACTAATTTAGAAAGGGTGCTTTGATAAAGAGGTGCCAATTTAGTTTGGATTTTTTTTTGCTCGCTTGTTCTGTTAAATTACTTTGTTCAGTTTAATTAGAATCATTGTTCCAAAATACGAAAACTTATTCAAATGGCTATTAATAATTAGTTTTATTTAATTTTTTTAAAATGTTTAAATTAAAATCATATATAAAGAGTAATGATTTATTAGGAACATGAATTAAGAATATATTTCTATGTGAGATAAATTCCCAATATAAAGTGGAAATTATATTCCTAACATATTAAAATTGCCAATATTAAAATGAAAAATCCAAAGCAATTTTCCAATCAAGATTTGCTACATCACCTTACTGCCCCACTGGTGACAAATTTCTTTCCGAAATAAACTTTTTGGCTGACATCTCAAAATAAGTTTTTTCATTTGACTAACTGAAGAGAATCCAGCTTGAGCAATGGAGTCTTATTAGATGCCATTCACCTCAAGTTCTACCATGAAGAACTAGATGATATAGCTGGGAAAAATTAAAAGTTAACTATATATAGGTAAACAAAAACTTGATTATCTATCAAAATGAAGAACTTAATTTGAAGTCCATCTCCTTGATCAATGAAATTGATAACTTATTCATTTTTTTGGTAAATAAAAATTGCATTGAGCACAGAAGGAGACTCCAAAATGGAGATTACATCTCAGCCAAGCAAGCAAGCAAGCTTGACCAACACCACTTGGCTAATGAACGGCTGAGGAACCAAACTATCTAAAGAACAATCAAAGCTGAATGAAAAACCTGAACAATCAATAACTTATTTATATATATCCCAAATGTATTCCATAACATTTCCTTCAGACAAGAGTAACAAATCATTACACTTGATATTGTACCTGGTGAAAGTTCTAAGTAATATTTTCTCCATTAAAAATATACTTATTTTCAGGAGGCGGCTAAGCTAGCCTTGCACTGAAAGATTTCACCAGAAATAGTGTCTGGAACTCCAGAGTGCCTTGGTCACAGGAAGGAGTAAATTAATCAGTATGTATATATGCTATTTGCTATCAGACAAGTTTGCCATTATCATCTGGAATGTCTGGTTGTTGCTGAGTTATGCAATGAATATTACCACCTGCAAGAACAATCTCCCTAGCACCTTCAATTCCTACCACCTGAACCCAATCAACATGAAATAATTTTTTTCTGTCAGATAACAATTATTCAGTTGTATGACAGTATCTAAATAGGCATATAGCATTTGGAAAAATCTTCATATTTCAGGAAAATCAAATTTCAATATCAGGGAAAAAGATAAAAATGAATATGCTTGTGCTTAAACTTGACCTCATTGTGGAACTGTATTCAAATATGGATAATGGCTAAACAAACTGGGAAGCAAAAATGGAATAACTGCATCTTCCATCTTAGATTTTGAGCATTAGAATAATTCAGAGTTAATCCGCCTCGAAAATAAAAGTGCACATAATTAGATTTTTTTTTTTTTCAATTCATATAGTTGAAAGTCAGAGTAAGGGTTTTCCATTGGAAGTCTAAACATTGTTTGTTATATTTGTCTACAGGTTCATTTGCTAATTTAGGGGAAAAAATAAATAAATAAATAAAGAAAATAAGAAGACAAAAAGGTCTTGTAGGATAGTGTGGGTCCATTTGCAGTAGGTCTTCAACTATTTTGACATCAAAGTATAAAAACTTGAAGTTATCAGTTGCTTCTACGCTCTTGTCTTGAAGCTACAATCCCACCTTGCATCTTAATGTGTTAATGTACATAATACTTCTCCAATTTTCAATACCCAAGCAAAAGTATGCTTCAGTTAATTCCACGTGTGTTCTTTTTCCTTAAACTACAGGATAGTTAAATTCTACATCATGTTTTTCATATCTCAAAAAATGTATGACTTTCTTCGTACATATTGGATTACGATTAGCAATTAAAATTTGTCAGTAACTCATAGATTAATATTCCAACCTTATGCACTAATAAATGAAGATTGGAGAGATCAACAGCAGGATATGCTTACTTTATGATCTGGAAAGGCTTGAGAGAGGACACAAACAGCTTCATCATCGCACTTCTTATCCCCAAATTGTGGTACCACGATTCCTCCATTGGAAATATAGAAGTTTACATATGAAGCAGCAAGTCTTGTACCGGAAAGTCTTAATTTAGCTTCCCCATCCTTTGAAGACGAAAGGCATACAAAGAACAAAGCATAAGATTTTAATCATTCACTGGTCAACCAACAAGAAGTAACAGATTAACTGGGAAATATAGGGATTGAGTTTCAAGATACACATAAAAAGTAAAAGACTTAACATCACTCCAAAATCTAAGGGATTAGGCTTGTAAGATTTGTACATAAGTCCCACTCTGGTCCAGCATACCCCATACTGGACGACAGCACCCAACAGCATGGATATATTTCAAATCTTAAATTATTTTTTACTATTAAAGTCTCTTTTCTGAAAATCAAAAATTAAAACAAAGAGTCTTCTCATAGATACCCTGTTTTGTTATCTCTATTGACTCAAAAATAGATTTTGGTTTATTGTTTATGACTATGTATCACTTTCTTTTACTCAAGAATAAAGGAGGGATTTTGTTCCATAGCAAATCCTTATTTTATCAATGAAATATAACATTTCTTAAATGAAGAATTTTTACCAAGGATTAACAACAAATGCAAATTCTTCAGAGTGCATAGTATGCATGCTTATTTATTAGGACTTTTGATTCATATTTACATAAACCATTTCCAATATGCAAATTCAATATGTTACAATCATCATTGACTCATCAGAACAATCTCGGTTGTACAGATAAGTACGATATGATTCTTGAACACTTGGGAAAAAGCCTCTATAAGGTTGAATCATGTACAAATACAGAAGATGAGCAGCAACAGATGTGCTTTCCCAAAAGAACTGACTAAATTAGTTATTCACCACTTTTTTATTGTGTAATGGTCCCTCTTTTTTCCTTTTCTTTTTTCCATTAAAAAAAAAAGGTCTTTCTTTTTGGCTGATAAAGACAAACAGATATTGCTTTACAGCATTTAGTGCAGAAGAACTTTCTCATAAAGAAATGAGACCCTTTTCTGCTACTTATATGAAGAAACAGAAAATCGTCGAGTACAAGTACCAAAAGAATATCAGTAGCTGCTAAAAGTGTATCTTGGTATAGATCTATCTGGTTATACTACATTCTACATACTCAACATTTTTAGATGTTGGTAGTTATCTTGGTATTAGCTTTTAATTGTATAAAGAGCTATGTAAAACAGAATGAAAATCAAAGTTTATGCTTGTAAAATGTTAACCTGAAGAATCCCAGCAGCCTCTTCATCTGTCATGTATAGTGGTCCTGGTACATGGAGTTTAATTACTTCCATATTCCTGCCTTTGGCATCAGTGGCATTGGAGAGAATAGAAAGGGCCTCTACAGATCGTTCATACTGAGGATCAATTTCATCGTCAGTCCAGGACAATGCAACCACCCCAGGCTTCACAAAGCAGCACATATTGTCTATATGACCATTAGTGTCATCATCCCCTGTTAAGTAGTAATGTGGTAGTACATATTTAGGTTTCAATAAAATAAAGGTGTAACAAGTATGCAACCGAGCAATCTATTCAAATTGATTATATATAAAGCTAATAAGCTATGTTTGAAAATTGTAAACATAAAAACTCCTGGAAATGCCAATTGAAAATATCATCACAGATCAGACCACAGACAGAGAGAAAGATAAGATCACCACAACTAATCCAATAATAAAAAAAATTCACCTGGAAACCTATTCAAATAAACTACAAATTGAGTAAGCTCTAAAACCAGGAACTTTATAAACAAACTGTATCTAACCAGGTTTCTATAGGACCTTTTTACTTTAGCACCACTTTAACTATCACAATAAGGAACACAGTAAATCTACTTGCGTTATCTCTTTGAACTTAATTTTCAAATAATTATGCAGGCATAAGCTTAGATATTGGTATTGAGTAACTTCAAGTAACTTCAACAACTGGACTACACATAGGGGTGGCAAGTAGTAAGGGTCCCATTCCCTTCAACTCCTCCCTTGCCTGGTTTTGAAATTAGATGTGGAAACACCTCCTTGCAAAGTCCCACTACACCACAAGGCCATTGGCGAGATAATTGATTTCTTTGGCAAGAGAGAAGAGCTGTCAGATTTTCCATTATCTAGTCATCTTTATCCATTAACAATTAATTTGTTGACTCTTAGCAGGATATTGCTGAAATTGAACATTTTTTAACTCCCTTTTTTACCAAAAAACATGTGGAACTTCAATATATAGTGCACCAATAAATTAAATATGTTTTGACTTGTTTCGAAAGGAAATTAGCTAAGACTTAAACAGGCTTTGTATACATCAATTAGTTGTCAATCTCCAGAACACAGAAGAGTAATGAGACAGAATGAAAGTAATCAAGTTGAATTATGCAGCATGTACCATATAATCCACGAGGCAACCAAATAACCTTGCTGACTCCAAGATACGCCTTAAGTTCATCCTCTATCTGCTTCTTAGTCAAATTAGGATTCCTGTTCTTGCTCAAGAGGCACTCCTCAGTTGTAAGGCAAGTTCCTAAAGGAGAAAACAGATATGATTATTTTCAATAAATGGCAAACTTGCAAGTATAATTGTAGGAATAGATGTTTTGGATGTATTTGTATTTTTATAGCCAAAATAAATGTTCTGAACATCATCAAGTGAAGTGCATAAAAGTACAATTGCTTAGTTGCCAACAAATCCCATGTTTTACTAGGTAAGCACATGGTGGTGCAACTGTTTATATGTCAACAACAGATACACAGCTTTCAGCAACAGTTTTAGTAACAGAGTTTATGAAAGACAAGGTTTAAAATACCAAGTCTATACATAAACCACTAACCAATATTTATTTTTGACAATGATTCTATGCTTATGAAGATCACATTTGATTTTTCCACCCTCCATCCCCTCAAACTGCAAATATATATATATATGTATGTGTGTGTGTGTGTGTGTGTGCGTGTTCGCGTCTGTGTGTGTGTGTGTGTTGCTACCTTCTCCATCCACATGGATGCTTCCACCTTCAAGAATTATATTGTGCGAAAATCTTGGAAGCTTCTCAAGTGCTAGAATCTAAAATAGCAAAAAGTGATTATTAGGAAATATAAATGAGTGGACCAGAACCCAAAAACAGAGTGAGACACACACACACGCACAGAGGAGAGAGAGAGAGGCTATAACCATTAATAATCAAACAATGATCTACAAGATTATACCAACCTTTCGTGCCACATGAAGGTCAAGCTTCCAATCTAGATAACAACCTTCACTAATACCTAGGAATTCCACAAGTAATCACATTTTAGAAGTCATTCAAGAAACAAAATTAAGACATAAAAATAGAATGTATATTACATTTCTGATTAGAAACCAAGACATTATCTAGGCAAATAGAATTTTCTTGGCCATTTTCTTGAAAATTGATAAAGATTATGCACACTGATAATTTCTTCAATGTGATAAACGAGTTACCAGTATCCTACAATCTCTACTTTATCTTAAACAGTAATAGACATTGTTTCCCTGTCTTGCAATATAATTCTTGGTTTTATACATGCAAAGATCTGCTGTTCTTTTTGATAAATCTAGTAAAAAGCAAAGCAAACAGCATTCCTATTTGAATTACAAATTTCAGCTTATATCACAAACTACTGAGAAAAAAAAAAACTGAATTGCCAAAATTATCGTCCTGAAAAGTTAGCCTGCTTTGCTCTTTCTTTATTCTAAGTTGACTCTATGATGCAAAATTTCCATAGCAAACACTGTACTCCATGAAGATATGATCCAAGCAAACACTACCGATGTCAAAATCACAATAAACACGAACCAAGTAAACTCCACCTCCTTCATAACAGACACAAGCTTTCAAATATTTTAACCTTACCTCCCCAACTATTAAAATTCCAATCAATCCCAGCAACTTTTTGTATCAAGGTACTAGAACCAGATGTGCTTTTTCTGACAACAAACTGAAAGAAAAACAAAATAATTAATTAGATGAACATGTACATATTAACCTAGCTCAATAGCTAAAAACTAGTGGATTAAGGGAGAAGCTTACAGTTGGCCCAGTATCACGAAACCAAGAATCATTCATACTCATCTCAATCACCCTAACAGTTTCTGGTAGCAGACTCCTTGCATTGGTCCACTATGTAATTAAACAAAATTTCAAACTCTGTTAAGTACAGTATCAAAGAGTATTCACGCGACAGAGGACTACCATCTCTTTGATAAATACTAACCTGAGTGGCACTTGCACAGACAGTCACAGGCTCAAACTTTGAGATTGCAGTTGCTATCTTGGCAAATACACACTGAGCAGGTACTGCATTATCTCTCCAGTTATCCGGGCGCTCCTATGGTCAAATTGATTGTCATCAAACTAAAATAGGTTGATACAATGTTACAGTAGGATCTTTTTTCTTTTTCTTTTTTGGGTCCAAAAGATCAGGAAATAAGACTTTGACAAATTAAACAGAACAGTGAAAGTTCCAAAGTGATGATAAGGGATGAAACCGTAGGGAAAAAAGAGGAATAAGGATTACGTAGAACGGTAAGAGGGAAGAAAAAGGTTTATTTGCATAAATGTTGGAATTATAAATCCAATTACAACATGCATTACAAAGACTGATATAATAAATGCCAGATATCAAACAGATAACCATGTGAGGATCAGTAAATTCATCAAAGGAAATTAATCAAGCATGTCAATGGCATTAAATATGAATCGCCTAAAAATTCTTCAAAATATGTACCATAAGAACAAAAAAGAAAGGGAAAAAACCAGAGGATGTCTGTGTTGCTCATCTTTACTATCACAAAGATGTTTAAAAGTACAAAAGATCCATTTAAGATAGGCAGGTCTGAGATAAAAACCGTTGCTGAAAACCAAAAATGCATAAAATCACTGATTCTGCCAGACCCATCAATCTGAACAACAGAATTAAATCACTCCAACATTGAAAAACTAAAAATAAAAAATCAAAGAAAACGCTTAAAACAAAAAGGAAGGCCTAGCTAACATCATCTCTACCATCATAAAGTTGTCTCTTATGGCAAGTTATAGCATGCAACAGGATTTAGACACAAAACCCATTTCTCAAACAACCAAAAATGCACAAAAAGACACTGATTCTACCAGACCCATCAATCTGAAAAACAAAATTACATTACTCAAACCTTGAAAACCAAAAACAAAAAGAAAGAAAGAAAGAGAGAAATAGAAGAAAACGCTAAAAACAAAAAAGGAAGACCTGACAGAATCTCTATCATCACAAAGTTGTCTTTTTTTGAAAAATTAGAGCATGCAATCTGACTTAAAACCCATTTCTGAAACAACCAAAAATGCCCAAAAATCACTGATTCTGCCAGACACATCAATCTGAACAACAGAATTATCACTTCAAAAATGGAAAACCAAAAACAAATAAAAATAAATAAATAAATAAGCCAACTAGAGGAATCAAACAAAGCGCCTAAAAAGAAACTTTTCCATCATAGAGTTGTGTCTTTTATGACAAGTTATAACATGCAACAACAGGCTGGCACAAAACCCATTTCTCAAACAACAAATCTCTCACAAAATTCACATCTTCTTCAAGACTCATCAATCAAAACGACAGAATTATACAACCCAGCTAAAACATGGAAAAATCAAACAAACCAAACAAGGAAAATCAAACAAAACAAAGATATGAAAGAATCACTTACCGGCCAACCCATCCAACACTGTGAATGGGGTTCCCACTCCGCTGGCATGTAGTATCCATGGAGAGTCGGCGTACCTTCCACATCCAAGGCTCGCCCTCCTTTACCCATCTCTCTCTCTCTCTCTCTCTCTCTCCGGGACAACGAACAAATTAAAGTGGGATTCAGCGCAACAAAAAGTGGAACGCCGATAAATAGACAATGAAGCAACAAGTGGGAAAATCAAATGCTAATACGTAATCCCACAAGTGGAATTGTGTGAATGTGAACAGAGATTGGTGGGTCTTAGTTTGAGCGTTTGACGTGGAATAATACCGTTGGCTGACTGGTCGACAAGATTCCAGAATTTACGTTTTGACGTAAAATAAAATAATAACAAAAAAGTAGATTCCTTTGGGTCCTGCCGAGCCTAATATTCCTTGATAAATTCAAAACAAAAACACTGACCAAATACAAATGTCGCTTTCAATTAATATATATATATATAGTTAATATGGACTAGGTATTTTTTTTCAATAGGCTACAGTTTTATATCAGCTGTTTAATATGTATATTTATACAGTTAACGCATCTGAATATACATATTAAATAGCTGATATGGACTGTTACCCATTAAGTGGTAGACTACGTCGCTTATATTAGCAGTTCTGTATTTACATATACATATACACACAGAGCAAATTTAAAATACAAAAGCATCTTCAATGAAATATGCATTGATAAAATTAACATGTTACATAAGTAAATATAGACATTGTTTTTAAAAAAATGCATTACAATAGTAATGTTTAAAATGAATGTCGAGTTGATGTAGTCTATACATTGTTAATAAAAATGTCTACTTCTGAAAGCTCTGTCAGACATTGTTAAGTTTTCTAAAATGTAAAATTTACCTTAAAAATCTAATTTGTTCAAAAACTAAATATATTTAATAAAATATTGAATTAATTAATAATCATAAATAATTTTTGTGCACGTTACTATTGGAGACCTATTTTTGAATNATTGGAGAAATTTTTTTAAATTGAATGTGCATTTATGCCACGTAAATTTAGACAGTGTCTATTTCTATGCCACATATATAGCAATCTACATTCACCATTGGAGATGCTCTTAGTTTCGAAGCTTACAACAAAACAAACAGTCACATAGGATCCAATCTAAACTTGTATTACAAAGCATAAATAGCTAATAGCAAATTTTAAATATGTTATATTTGAAAGTGTAGAATTTTTTTTTATCTATATTTAAAATATTTTATTGAATTTAACTTCAATTTTAGAAACGTACTCAAATAAAATTTTATTTAAAAAAAATCTAATTACATATTTTAACTTAAAATATAAATAAATATGTTATATTTGAAACTGTAGAGTTTTTATTCATATTTAATATATTTTACTAAATTTTAATTTTAAAAATTTAACCAAATACAGATTTTAACTTAAAAAAATATATTAAAAAATTTATATAAATGTTAAATGATCGGAAAAAAATTGAAAGAAAAACTACAGAAAATTTTAAATGGAGTAGAATTCTAATAGATTATATAGATATTTATTAGATTTTAATTTTAATTTTGAAAATTTACCGAAATATAGATTTTAACTTAAATAGTATATTAAAGAAAAAAATCTATATATATATTTTGGTGGAAGAAAGATAGAAATATATATATATATATAT
>QANX01004146.1:46992-129150 GCA_003254975.1 Ochetophila trinervis
AAAAAAAAAAAAAAGGAAAAAAGACTGATATTTTCTGTATCTTTTTAATATGATTTCATTTGGAATACTTCAAAGTATGGTTGTAAATTGCAGCCAGTCTGGTTCAAGGTCAAAAGTTTTGAGTCAAATGATTTTGTATTGGGCTTTGGCGGGTTGTCAAAGAACAATGTTCCTAGTCTAAAATTTGGAGTCTTCATTGCACCGAGCTGGGCAGAGTTTCGGACTTAAAGTATCATATTCAGATTTGAGACTTAATGTTTATTTAAATTTTGAATTTAAAGTTTAATTTTTAATTTTTGTTTTTAGCTAATGTCAAATTTGATTGAAAATATTCTATTTGCTTAAAATATTTAAAATAGCTAAATACAAATAATAAATTATTTAATAATATGGGAGCCCACTAATCTATTAGATCTCTTTTAAAAATATTAACAAAGTTATTTTGGAATCCTAACGCACTTTTATATACTTAGAGCATAATCAATAATAAATGTTAGATTTCAACTTTAATACTTTTGATTAATCCTAACTCAGAGTCCTAGAATTCATTTTTTTGTCATTTTAGTCCAATTTTTTAATTTTAATTTAGCAAAAATTAAAACTTTTGAATTTTTACACATATGAATTTTTACCAGGTGAGAAATGAAATAAAGCATAAAATTAGTTTTTGATAGTGACATTAGTTGTGTATGACTAATTTGGTAAAAATTCATATGTGGAAAATGCATAATTAAACTACAATGAACAAAAAAAGAAGAAGTACATAATGTAATATGACACTTTTGTAGTTTGGGTAAAGTGCAAAACCAATAATAATATAATAGTTTAGAAGGATACAGTATGTTTAACCATATATTCATACATGATATGAACTTCTACTCTTTTTACCTGTCTTATTAAAACTATTAAAATTGAAAAAAAAAAAAAATTGTTCATTATAGTGTTATGCTAAAATCTAAAATTTAATTTTTAATATTTATATTAGTATTTAAATTTGAAAATAATATATAAGATGCTCTTATTTTTTAAAATTTTGTTATTTATCATTAGACTGGGATTATTATTAATAAAATTATAATTTATGTAGCACATTTTAATTGAAAATATTTAATGTATTTTTTAATATTAAATTTTAATAAAAAAATATTTTAATAATAGCTAACATATATCCCATTAAAATTCATTTAAAAAATATTTTTTATTTAATTTTTAATCCTATTCAGTTGAGATTTAGGAGGCGGTGGAACATGAAGAATCCATTGGATCCATAACCATGATTTGGCATAGTGTTGACATTTCTACTTTTTTTTCATCAATAATAAAAATCATATCCATGATTACTTGAATCAATATTTTATTTGGCATTTGAGGATACAGTTTAGTGATAAAAGACATCTGAATTATCATATCTGTAAATATAAAAATTATAGTTCGAGTTTTGATAGTTTCATTTGAACTCATATGCTCTTTTCCGCTGCTATAGCACAAGAAAGATGAATGTTTGAGTGACACGACTCTCATTATAGACTTTTATCGAATTAAAAAGACATTTGAATCAGTTCATTTGCTAAATATTTTTTAGATCTATAACACTGCTACGGATAATTTTCTTTTTTTATAAAAATTCATTATTTTATTGTTATTTTTTATCAACATTAGTTTATTGTTATTTGACACTGAGATACTTCTAATGTAGACTGACAAAAAGTGTTTAATAATTATTTTCATCATCATACAGAATCTTCTAAATTGTTGTTTACTTAAAAGCCCCTCACGTCCAAACCAAAGTTAATAGTTAAACAATTAATTATTATTATTATTATTTTTAAAGAAAAATAGTTTTAAACATAAGATGCATTATTTGGTGCTGTTTTGTAGACATAGGCTAGAATAAAACTTTTAAAAATGTTGCGTTTAATAAATTTTATTTTTTACTAATAGCTGGTTGTAATGGTAAGATAACTCATCTATATTCTGAAATAAACGCATCTATATTCTGAAATAAACTCATTCATTTTTACTCCTCCACATTCACGCTATTCACCTCTATTCTCGGCCATTCACGCCTATTCATGTCAAACCTTTTCTTCTTTTTGTTTGTTTTCTTTTCCCATATTTTTTTCAAAATTCCTTCTATCCCAAATGTACCTCAAAGATAAAAGAAATTAACTTCTCATACATTCACGCTCAAGTCCGTTTCATGCCCTACTTCACATTTATGGCCAGTTCTTCTCTGTCCCCATCTCCTTGTAGCCTTTCCCCTTCTTCCATTTTTTTCTCAAAATCTCTTTTATCACAAATGTATCCAAATCAATAGTTTTGCTTGGAAGAAAAATATGGTTGATCTCAAAGAGTTTACTGAAGGGGCTTAAGATTTATACCCAAGGAGGTCAAGAAAAATCTGGTTTGATCTCATAGTTGATATGTTCGGGGTCTACTGAGAAGCCTGAAGTTGTTTGCACTCAATAAGGTAAGCAAATGTTTCAATAGGATTGGTTTATATATCAAAGATAATTTTGTTTTGCATTGCCAATTCAAATGTAGCTTAGGGATTCCTTATGTTTGTAACTATAATAGTGTTAACCACAATCCTCATATGACATTATTAAGCAAAAAAAAAAAAAATGAATTTGGATAAAACTTAAACCTAGGAGGCAATGAGGCTCCAATTTCTCTCGAACTTTTTTTTTTTCTATTTCGTTCCCAAAAATCCACTTCATATCCTTCTTATGTCTTTGATCCAAACAAATATATCCTATTACTAAATACACTCAATGAGCATACCAAAGTGACGTTGCTGCCTAATCAGATATTTCAGGTACACCACATTGTTGTGTCGTTCCCTCGATCTTTGCATCTTTTCTCCAACGATGAACAGTCAATGATTCAGGTATCTTCTCAAAATGCTCATGCTTCATGATGTACAATGCATGACTACAAAGAATGCCAACACTATTAAACAAGTTACATGAGCATTCTATATGATTATGCTTAATATAGTAAATGACACTCCATTTTGATTGAGGTTCCCTAAACTTAGTCAAGGTGTACATTCTCTTGTCTCCATATTCCATGCAATTATTTTTATCAACAATGTCTCATCTTGTAGTTGAACTTGCACTTTCTTATAAACTTTCATTATGTATACATCTCTTGCATGTTTCTCATAATGCTTGAGGTGTGTAATAGGGATTGTAATTGTAGTTTTAACTTTTAACATCGTCATGCACCTCTTGGTTTCACATCCGTGATATAGTCCGATCTACTTGTATGATGAACTCATATAACTTCAATCTGCCTTTCACATATTTGTTCATATAAGAAATCATGCTCTCACATCTTTGAGTGCTATGCAAGCCAGCAAAAAACTTTCATTTCATGAATGCTTTGGCCCATAGTGATGTGGGCATCGAGAGCTTTTCTAGCATGGATGTTCGTGATAAGGACATTACGTTGCCAAGTGGACCAGTGACGTGTTCTCGAGCTAAGAAGATCAAAGAGGGAATGCTTGGACTTGTGAAAAGAATTATGGATGAAGATCGATTCAAGTTTCCAAATGATTTGAACACTTTTCCGAGGCCTAATGATGATTTAAGCATGTTGTCCAAGCAATGGATGAAAGTCGTAATGATGCTCGAGAGTTGCGGAGACGAAACAGCGTCATTTTAAAAATAAACAACTTAGAATGACAGTTTCATAATTTTAGCTATTTCCGGATGATAATGGCAGTTTCATAATTTAGCTATTTTTGGATTATAATGGCAGTTTTGTAATTTTTGCTATTTTCATTTTTAGGGTTAGTTTTCAACCTTAGGATTACTTTCTTAATATTTAATGATTTAGATTGATTCTTGATCTAACCCTAGTCCTTATATAAAAGAGGATCAATTCCTTTGTAAGACAGATTTGAGTTTTTAATCAATTGAGAGAATTAATTTTCTTATTACTCCCAGGAGTGTTCTTGCAAGGTGAGGAATCGATTTCTTCTTCTTGTTGCATTAGGAGTTGAATTCTCTTATCAAAGTAGAAATACTTTGTGGCGATTATTCTTTTCTTTCCCTAGCCTTTTAATCCACGTTTTTAGATACAAGTTATCTAAGGGTTTGGTAGGGCGGGTTCTTGTTTCCAATTACTGTTCAATATTTCTTGTGTGTTTGGGGTTTTAGATTTTTTAATCTTGGGGTTCCACATCACATAGGCCACGTGTCTTATGCATCTTTTTCAACCATTCATTACTGTGCAAACAAAATTTGTCTAGCATGCAAGACCAGCGATGTTGAAACTCTTCTACATTGTACTCACTCATCATGCAATCGGTAAATGCCTGTACCTTTTATGGATCATGTAAGTTTGCTTGAACATTTCTCTCTATATGCCATGTGTACAGTCGGTGGTTCGAGTTAGGAAAGACATGCATATTATACATAGCAAGGAGGAACGTCTATAGTACTTATGTATACATTTCCACTGATTCATCGACTAACAGTGCCATTCCAAAAATGCATGTCCTACTATGATGGATTACACCCACTAGTATCACTAGTGGCTTCCTATATGTGTGCATTTTGTAAGTTGCATCAAAAGCCAACATATCCTCGAAACAACGTTAATCAAACCAAGATATCGAGTCCACCCAAAATATGTTTACAAGTATATTTTCAAGTCAATTGTATACTTGAAGAACATATCTAAATCTATCTCAGTCTTAGTACTAAAGTGGGCGACCATAATTTCTGCATCTGTTTCATAGATACCATAAGGTAGTCAGTTGTAAATTTATTATGCAAATCTTTCAATGTGAACCCTACTATATCATATCCACCAGCATAGTCCACCATGTAATCCATTATTTTAGATGTCCCAATACCAACATGGTGCATGCGTCTAGCTTGTGCTAGATATGGATGAACTGATCGATTGGATCAAAAACATTGTATCTGGTTACCATGTCGCAAATTATGTGAATGACCATGTACAAATTTTGTCACAACCCAATTGCCTTTTGACCTATTCTTTATCACACCAAATAAAGCAGAACACCCTATTTGAGTTACTGCCTTTGGTTCCCTTTTTCTATCTTTTCTTTTGTGCTACACGTGGCTTCTATATCCTTCCTTATCATAAACCCATACTCATTTCCTTATGTCCCTTTATTGTCCTTTTTAACATGATTCTTGCGCACATCGAATCCTATTATTTTGGCATATGTTGAATAAAACTTAGAGGAAATTACACGTGTGGTACCTGAACTATATCGGGTGTTTCACTTAGATACCCAAATTATTTTTCATTGCAATCAGATACCTAAACTCACATTTTTCAAGACCGTTAATACTTTTCGTCATTTCCATCCAATTTGTTCCAATAAAAACACATGCAAAACACGTGGGGAGGAAACCTAGGGGCAATGGGCATCATTTCTCACTTTGAACTTGTTCATTTTTGCAAAAATCTCTGGCGAGGGTTGTTTTCCTAGAACCACTGATCCTAACAACTCGTAAATCCTCTCTCCCAAGAACCATCTCCTTTACCGTCTTCTTCCTAAAATCCAAACCCAATTTCATCAAACTGCCTAATTCCAACTTAGTCAGGTCCTCCTCCTCCGCTCTCCTCATGGCCTCCTCCACCCAACCCCTTCATTCTCCTCTTCCAACCCCGATCTTCAATGCCCCGAGCCACTGTTCTAGCCGTCAGCTATTTCCTTCGAGCCGATTGAATCGTTCAGCGATGTAGGCTCTAAGACTCTCAGTCTCAGCTCCACTGTAGCTAGAGTCGTCCTACGCAATTCAACCATCGGCTGCGGCCACAGAAACACCGGCATTTTCGTCGCCAGTGCCTCTGGCTTCGTGGGCCTGGGCGGAGGAGCCGCCTCCCTCATCAACTAGATGGGGTCCAGCATTGGCAGCAATATCTCAAATCTCTGTTCAAAATTTTTGGTTTTCAAAGAAATAAACTGGTTTTTTTAGTTTATGTTGCATTCCTCACGGGAAGGAGAAGAAACTTAATTTAATATGTATATATATATATTTTTTTTCTTCTTTTGGAATTGGATTAAAGTTTCTGCTCAAAAGGATTTTCTATTTTGCTTATAGGGTTTACTATATGGGTTGAATTTCTGTCCATGTGTTCATTCCTTTCAGAAAAAAGATTTTTTCCTTTGATTTTTGATTTTTTTCCTTTTTATTTTTATTAGCTTTATAGATCTTGGTTTTGAAATTTGTTTCTAGATTGGAATTTTTAGTTTTTGATTAACATGGTCTTTGATGGATGCTTGTATTTCGCATATTTGATAAAATTGGACATGTCGAAGAGGGAAGAATAGGGAGAGAAAAAGACGCTCATTGCCCTTGATTCCTCCCCACGCGATCTACACGTGATTTTAACAGACTAAATTGGACAGAAATGACGAAAAGTATTAACAATGTTGAAAATTGTGAGTTTAGGTATCTGTTTGCAATGAAAAATAGTTCAGGTACCTAAGTGTAACACTTGATATAGTTCAGGTACCCCATTTGTAATTTACCCTAAAACTTATTTGCAAAATCAACAGACTTAAATTCTTCACTGATCATGTATTCAGCAGACAAAGAACAATATTTTTTATGAATTCCATATGTACATATTCATGGCTCATACTCCCTGAACCTATGTGCATCTGATCGTCATCCATTGCATCTTTACCTTTACTTACACTACTTGTGACTGAATTGTTACAATCCATAATTAATAATATGTAGTCAAAGACAATTTTATCACTCATGAGAACATCCACTGGTCCAAATTCAAATATCAATCTTTGAAGTAATTCAATGACTACTAACAAAAGGTTGATGTTAAAACTAACTAAATATATGAATCTAATCCTTGAATCAAAACAAACAGATAAAAATAAAAACTTAAGTATAAATCTAATTATACCTCAATAAAAATAATTATTATTATATTGCATGGGTTTCAATCATGCTTCTAGGGGTATGATGTCAAAGCATGTAAGCAAGTAAGACAATCAATCTAATCACTTTTTTTAGTAATTAGATTGAAAACAATATAAGTGCATATAGTAGAGGGATAAATAAGTTTTTGTATAGAATGTCCACCACAAAATTTCTATAACTTTTTTGTGCTTATATGTATTTCAAAAACTTACTTTGATTTCTTAAAATTTTTTTTAAAAGAAATGACTCACTTGGATATGGAAAGCTTGTAGGATGTGGTGGGTCTTTAAATTGTTTGGGATTAGTATTTTTATAAAATAATAACAGAGATACTACAACTGGAGAAAAGACTGTGCTTGGTATTTACAGGACAAAGAGACTGTGGGATCTTGGTGAAGCATTAATGAGAGTGGTTGGTGATGCACTAAACAAATATTTCATCTAAACTTTATTATGAAAATTTTTCCTGCTCAATATTAGTGCTCCAATATGTGTTCCCAACCATCCTTGAGTGCTCAATATTAATGCTCTAATATGTGTTTTTTAAAGTTACTAAAAAAAAATACACGGTTTTATTTCATTTATGACACAACAAAAATTACCATTTTACCATATGCAAACCAAGGGGTACCCCGGAACAAGATACAGGGTTTCAAGCCAGATAGGCTTCTTTGTCTCTGCCTTGTATCCCGCTTACATATACACGGGGACCCTTTAGTTCAATGTGGGGTAAACACACCATAATTTAACGTTTTATCCCGAGTGCACAAAGGGGTACATAGTAAAAGGATACAAGGTGTAAAAAGTAGACATGTGTGGGTGTCTTTGCCTTTTACCCCACTTATATATATGTGGGGCCCCTTTAGTTCAGCATGGCATAGACACCTTATAACTCAACGTTGTACCCAAGTGTGCAAAGAGGTACTCTGTAATGGAATACAAGGTCTAAACAAGCAGGCATCTACGGTTGTCTCTGCCTTTTATCCCTCTTATATATATGTGAGGGCCCTTAGTTCAACGCAGGGTAGACATCATATAACTCAATGTTGTACCTCAGGTATGAAAAAGGGTACTCCATATGAAGATATGAGGTGTAAAGGCAGACATGTGTGGTTGTCTCTGCCTTTTACCCCATATAGACGTTAGCAGGGGACCCCATAGTATCATGTGGGGCAAATCACATATTACAAATATATACCTCGCGTATGAAAAAGGGTACCTCGTAAGAGGATACGAGGTGTAAAAGGAAGACATCTGTGGGTGTTTCTACATTTTACCCCATATAAACATTAGCAAGGAACCTGTATGCTTATGCAGGGTAAACCACATAATTCAAATTTATACCCCGCTTATAAAAAGGGATATACTGTAAGAGAATACAGAGTGTAAAAGGCAGACATGTGTGGGTGTCTCTGCCTTTTACCTCGTATAGAAGTTAGTGGGGGACCCTATAGTCTAACGTGGGTTAAAGCCACAATATTCCAATTTATATCAAGGGTACGTAAAAGGTAGACATTTGTGGTTGTCTCTACATTTTACCCCTTAAAGACGTTCCCAGGACCCTCTTACATTAATACGCGGTAATTGTTAAATTAAGGCTTATGCGATGTGAAAAGTTTTGGGAAAAAACAGAGAGAGTATAGTTATTGTGGCGATAATTCTTAGCCATTACCAAAGGCGGCAATTACATTGCATGAATTTCTCTCTCTCTTTAACAACCCCGTACTTAAACTGTTACTTTTTTTCTTCTTATATTATAGTCTAAACTTTATTGAGGTATTATTCATCTACAAAAATGGGGAGGGTGAAGCAAAAAGCTTGCAAAATCAAGCCGCGAAAACTGCTGCAGAAGGGTTTCTTTCAAATAATGTTTTTCCCTTTTGTCTTCTTTCAAAAAGGGTTTCTTTCAAACCATTTATTCCTTACACACAACATTTTTGGAGGCTTTTGACACTGCTTAGGCATTTACCCTCATTTCCCTTCTTGAAAAGTGTTGGCTTCTTAATTAATGAATAATTGAATTATATATTGTTTATTTGGTGGACTAACTAATTGAAAATTGCTGAAACTTTTGAAACTTTTTTGGTCTTGCTTAGACTAAGTTTAAACAATTATGGATACATGTATTGAAAACCTAATTTCTAACTATTTTCCTGATCTATAAGTGCCTCATTCTTTTCCCTATTTGTGGATGATGGTTTCACTAAGTGGATCTTGCTTCGACTTTAATTTCTAGGTTAGTTACACTTAAATGAGCCGCATATGAGCAATATTGGAAAAATGGCTTTTGGGTGTTGAGAAAAGCAATGCTATTTCTCTTATCCATGGTATTTGCTATGGAGTCTAGGTTGGTGGGCTGTGGGAGTGTGAAGAATTTACTCTAGAGGACAAGGAAGAGAGAAAAGCCAGTTGGCTGGGTTAAAGCTTTGCGAAATGCAGCATTTTAATATATTTTATAAAATTCTTTTTAATGCTCTTGTAGCATTGATGTGGCTCTTAAGTTTTACATTTGTTAATAGATATAAAAAAAAACTTACATAAGGACCTTTTTGATGTATTAATTTATTGTAGGAGTTAGGCCGTTAGCAAAAAAAAAAATTATTTTAAGGTCTAGGAACTATTGTGACATTAAAACTAAAGTGTTAGGGTACTAAGTGCAATTAATCCTAGTTTCTATAGAAATTTGAGTGAGGGAAACTACATATTGGATTTCATTTCAGTACTTTGGGTAATAGTTCATAAATATACGCATACAATAGGTTCAAGGCTAGCTAATGTTCAAACATAATGCGTGGGCTTTGAAGTTGATCTTGATGACATTTTTATGCAACAATGGAAAGGGAAACAGGGAATTAAACTTTTGGAAAACAAGTATGTGGATCCAAGGTTAACATGATTATCGAGCCTAACATGATTGGAGATGGACAAGTTCTCTTGAACTGGGGTGGAGAGAATTTATATTTTGATGATAGAAAGAAAGATCTCATAATTGCTGTGAGATATACATAAGGAAAAAGTGTTTCCATAGGCATACTCTCTAAAGGATGAAACTCAAATAGTTTTTTCAAGAGACTTGGCAGGAAAATCTTTCAATGTTAAAAGTGTTTCGAACCAAAATCAGTAATAATTTTACTCAAGAATTAAAAATCGAGGAGTCAATTAAAAATCGTTGGTGCACCTCCAGAATTATAGGAGTTGTTGTTAGAGATGGATTTAGTTAGGAGATTATGGTTGGAAAGGCAATTGTAAGTGATAGGAAATGAAGTATATGGTATAACTATATTGCCTTATAGCCGATTAAATGATAGATTTTAGTGCTGGCTGGCTATAGAGAGAAGGAAGTCATAAATAATTGGTGCTAGGTCCTTTGATTGTGGGCTATTTCAGGGGCTGTGGTTTGCTAACTTATATTGTTTAAAGAATTTTTACTATGAGATAATCCTAACGGAAGTCGTGACTATGTTAAACGGTCATCCCTATGTTCAGAAGCATACTTTTAAGGATGGAGAAATTTGGGCACTGCAACTTTCATCATATACTCAAATATTCCAGGCAATTGAAAAGATTAAGAGTAAGCTTACAGTTGTGCAGCTGCATGATTTCAAGGGCTTCTTTCCAGCATTTTAGGTAAAACAACATCATCTTCGTGTTTGTGTACATACTTATATATATATATATAAACATATATAAATTGCATTTTTGTTGCATGTGACTAACTTGATTTTGTTGTATTTTTTACTACATTTGTTGTTGTAAGCTATGGTATTTTATCAAGAATTTCTCAGTTAGTGCCTCGTATGTTAGGTTGGAAGGCTACGAGCCATCCTACGCACGGAGGCCTAAAAAATACAATATTTAATAAAAAAAATGTAAGATTCAGTTAGGATGAAACCTCAGTGCATGATTAATAGTCCCATAGTATGTCTTACAAGGCTATATAAATTGGTCTTTGCAAATTGAGGTGCATTGGACTATAAATCCAAGGGACGAAGAATTGTGCCAGGCCTATATATTGTTATTTGCTAATGGAAATCACAAATGTAGATGCTGATCTCCACTGATTGTGGAAGAATTTGAAGAGACAGTGTTGGAAAATGCAACAGTCCATACCTTGCAGGTGGATAGTTCCCAACCACGGCAATCATTCGACGAGTATAATGACAAAATTGTAAGTTCTCTAATGTTCTAAACATTTTTACATTGCTTTGTGATTAATTAGCTTATGTCCAAGTTGATGAAGTATTCATTGATCGTGGCTATGTAACATATGGAAATAATCCTTTCATAGGGTGGACCAAAATGTCGACCACATTGGCCACCACCAATATGTATTTGAGCAGTGTCAAGAAGTATTCAACAACGATATTGATGCATTACAAGGTCAGATGGATGATATAGATGGCAAGCTTAATGTTATACTTGAAAAACTAAGCAGTTAGGTATGCAAATATTATTACTTAGGCTTCAATTATTAAGATAATATTACAATGTGAGAGTTAAATTATGTTTTTTTGTGTGAGGTAGAGCCATGTGATACGTTATCGCCTCATGATCCTCCACCACCACCCGCGTATGATACATGGCACAAACATGATCATCCTCAGCATGATCCACACTCTGAGGGGATGGCACTAGATTTCCATACGGTGATCAATGATGATCGATCATGTTTTAATGAGACTCCACTACCCATCAATACTCCACTGTAGCTACAATTACAAAGGCACGATAAAATTGAGGATCATGATCAGTCAACGCCAACTACAGTCTCTACGCCAACTGGTATTGATTTGCATATAGATATTGATGATGATCGCGATTGGGCATTGTTAACTGATAATAGTACAGTTGATATGCATGAGCAGGAAGAATGCTTGCCATTTGAGATATGGGCAACCTATGACATCGAGAACTTAGGGCAGTTTCTGGGGGCCGTAAGTCGAGCAGGGCGCCAATACAAACAATCCGACGTTACTAAGAGTCCATGGGTGGACTCCGGGGCACATCATAAATCCACATTGAAATTAAACCCGAAGTCCAAGCCTAAATAGGAAGAGCTTTCCGTGATTGGCACTTGATGAGCAATTCTAGGACAACAGTTGATATAGCTTATGAAATAGTCCCAAAGACCTTCTTTGATGGTCTTTTACAGCCTGAAAGTTTGTTTCAAGCTCACGTGAGTTTAATTACATTGTTAATCAATCATATTACTACAGATATGGTAAAAGTATTTAATTTTAATTCATTAGAGTTCATATGTAATTGTGTATATGCAGCATATTGACACATGCCTATTCCACATTAGAAAGAGAATGTACATGGCCCCAGAGGTATTTTCAGAGCATTGTGCAATTTTGGATTGCATGTTGTGAGTGGGTTAATTTATGTCCTACTTCAGTTCTAAAAAATATAAGTGTGTGTCGGCGTATAGTACAATGAATCCTATTTTTCTGATATTTGCAACAAGCCATGTTTATACGCTACAAAGATAACATCAATTCACTATTGGATTTTAAAGTAGCCCCCATATTTTGTCACGCATTCAAGGGTGCATATCCTATATACGGTCGACCATGGTTGACATGTGACTATGTAAGTTATTTTGGTTATTTGATTAATTTATACCATCGTACACTGATAATCACACAATGACATGTAAATTGTGTTTACTAACAAATATAACATTGCAGTTGCTAATGCTAGTTAATAGTGGCAAACAACACTAGTTCGTTGCGCACATTGACATTACTAAGAAGCATATAGACTTATATTATCCATCTGTAAAAAATACAACAAATCATATCCAAGAGAAAAGTGCCACATGAATACGCCATTTGCTACCTAAAATATTGCATGTTTTTGAAATTTACAAACACCGACCAGAAATCTCGGACTGCTTAACACCGTATACAATTAAAAGGATGGATGGCACATTTGTCCAAGAATCAGTGAGGTATGTCGGACCTAAATTGTTATGTAAAATTTTTAATATAGTATTAATTATGTTTGTTAAACTTGTTAGTGACATAGTGAATATGTGGTTTTCATGTGGTATAGATTGCGGGATGTTCGCTTTAAGATGGATTGAAAACAAATCTGGTGGCCTACCAGTTAATATTGTAGAAACAAGTACTATTTCCATGAGAAAAAAAATATGTGACAGGGTTATTCTACTGGAACTTCAAGATGTAATTTGTATGCCAACTAGACACCTATGAATCATTGTTGTATCTTGTAACACCATCTACTTATATGTTTAATTGTAATCTTTACTTATTTGTGAACAGTGGAACCTATTTGTACATAATATATACTTATCGTGTTTAAACGTATATGGCATTGTTTGTTAGCATAGAAATGGTGGAAGTTAAAGATCATTGAAATTTAACTGAATGATTGTTGTATCTAATTGATATGTGGTGTTGTTGTTTCAAATTCTTTTGGGGGAAACCTATCAATATTTATATAGATATTTTAAGTTCAAATTCTCATTTTGCAAATCTTGAAGTGGCTACTTTGAACATGCAGTTAGTGACAACTAATTGAAACCTAATCCAAATATCAACACAAAACATTAGATGACATGGCTATCATTTTCTTCTACTACTTGCAACAGGAATTATTTCTCAAAGGACCTTTTACAAAAGCTATTTATGTTTGGTAGTATGTTTTCTTCTTAAAGAGAGTGCTAACAGAAAATTAGTGCGAGATTCCATTGAGAATAATCTATTCAAAAGGAATTCTCATAGTTGTCTTTGATAACAGGTGCTACAGCTACTTTGTTTTTGGGTGACCATAGGAAAGTCACCGTTAGCACTGCAAGAGCCAGACGATCCATTGATTTGTAAATGGTGTCCCAAAATGTTATAAATTATGTACAATTATCAAATATGGCCTTTAAACTTCTAAGATATTACATCAATTCTAATGATAGAATTAATTATTCAAGTTGCAACAATAATATCAATATTTTCTTCCAATTATTTTACTATCATTGAAAATTTTCAACATAAATGAGAACAAAAAAGAGCCCGAACAACAAATATATGAAAAGTACATATTAGCATTCGCACAACTATATAGATCAAATAGATTCTTGCATTTTTCTATTGCAAAATACTTGTCACCAAACATATAAAGAGAAGAACTCATATATCATTGTATCAAGCTAACATAGGGACCCCATCCTAATGTTGCACGCGGTACCAAACAAAGATAATATTGTCTTTAATGAGCAATATTCATTGCAATGGGAGAATATTGATCCACAACTAAGTAACATATTTCATAATTAATTATATTATTTATATATAGTTAAATTGTTCATAATGTGTAGCATTAATTTTCAAAAAAGTATTATTTGTCCAAAATGGAGTAACATTATCAATAATAACGTACATTCGTTAGTAACAAAGTGACGTTGGTTCATAATAAAATAATATTGCACATTTGACCATCATTACTCACGGTTAGATAACCCTTAAGCATAATAAAGTAACATAAAAACCATAATGAAGTAATTATGTCCATGTTACTTATTTGAGAGTATTATTACCCATTAAGAGTATGATTGACCATAATTTAGCAGCATTGAACCACAACAAAGTGTAATTGTCCATGTTAGAGTACTATTTTCTTTCATGAGTAATATTACCCATATTGAAGTAATATGTGTCTATAATGAAGAAATGTTGGTACATAGCAAGTAACATTGCCTATTCTAAGTACAATTAACAATAATGAGGTAACATCATACCATAATGGAATATCATTTTCCGTAATGAACTAACATTGTCCATAATGTCCATAGTGAGTATCATCGACCATCAAGGATCACATTATTCCATAACAGAGTAATATTTATCCATAATAGAGCAATATTGCTCATTTTGAGTATCATCGACTATCATAAGGTAACATGTTACCATAATATACTAATATTGTCCATACCAGGATAATATTGTCCTTACCAAGTAGGATTGTCCATAATAGATAACAATAGTCCATAATAGAGTAATACTGCATATTTAACCATTGTTGACCATAATGAGGTAACATAGAACTACAATGGAATAACATTGAACCACAATGGAGTAATATTGTCCATATCAAAGTGACGTTAGCCTTAATTAGTTATAGTGTCCATATTAGGTCACATTTGTCCATATAAGAGTAACATTTGTCCTTAACAGAGTAATATTGTCCATTTGAGCTCATTGACCATAATGAGATACATAGAACCATAGAGGAGTAGTATTGTCCGTAGCGAAGTGGCATTGTCCTTAATGAGTAAACATTGTCCAGAATGGGTCACATTTGTCCATTTAATGGTAACGTTGGTCCATTTTAAAGTAACATTAACCATTTATATATTTTTTCCCGCATCATTGTGTCTGGGGACCCTACATAGTGATACAGAGTGTGTTTCGTTTTTTACAATTAAAATCTATTTTTCTAATATGTGGCACATTTTCAGCCGTTGATCTTTCATAAAAATTGCAAATTTATGCTTTGAGATTCACAAATTCATGTATGCTTTTCCCCTAATAATTTTCATCTTTCCATTAATTTTCTTTGTTCAATATTCCCTTTCCAATTGAAATGGGTAAACGGTTTCTTTTTTATTTTATATTATATTTTTTATCCATGCCAATTGGCACTCAATGGCATGGGTCTCTTCACTTCAACCATTTTGTAATGTTTTATGTTTTTGGCTTTTAGTTTGAAACTTTTTTTAACTTTAATTGTGTATTCCTTGAATGTATTTTAAATGATTGTTATTTTTTTCATGTTCCATTTTTCGTCAGCTGTTCATCTCCACGTGGCAAGACCATTAGATTTGGAAACTTTCAATTCGGCTCTGTTCATATTTCCACGTGCACAGCAGTTAGGTCTGGCAGCTTCCATTCTGGCTCTGTTCAAGTCTGCAAAATAGGACAGGCAATCATAAGGGTGCCGGTGGGGTCACCAGCGTTCCCCTTCCAATGCCTAAGTCAATGATGGTTGGTCCAAATGAGCTCCCTCTCTTCCTCTTTTTACATGCTCTAAAATGTATAAAAATGGTTAAAAATGGTGTTTGTTTGGTGAGGAAGAAGAACCAAAATGGAAAGGGTTCTTTTTCCATGTAAGAACCAAAGTGTAAAAAGAAGAATCCATTGAAGATAGGGAGAGAGAAGAGGAGTAGTCAAATTGGTAGCGAAAAGAGATGAGATAAATGGGAAAAGAGAAAAGAGAAGAGGACACATAGTTTCCAAGGAGGCCAAAATGATTCTCTTTCATCTCTTCCTCTTCTTTTACCTTTTATATATTGATTTGTGTGGCTAAGATTTAGGGTTATAAATTCTACTTCACCAGTTCATGACATGTGGCATGTAAGGGAGAAAATGTGAAATAATTTGGTGATTTGGGTTGGGCACAACTTGGATATTTATTCTCCAACCCACATGTGTCTTGCACACATGTCTTAGCCTAATAATATCCCAAATAATACTAAGCCTAGGAATCTCCCTTACAATAGCTCCCAAAATTGATCCAATTTTCAGTTGGATCAAATTTCAAAATGTAGGATATACTTGCTTGGGCCCACCAATAACTAAGATATTGGAATATGAGCCTGACATCAAATGGGAGTCTAGCTCCCTAATTGGAACTAGTGTCAGGCTTGGAGAGCAAGTTGGATTGGGCTATTGTTCGTGGCAGAACCCGAGTCATGACTTCAGTCATAACATTCCCTTTTTGACTGGAAAATGGAGTTAGGCTCGATGATTGAAGCTCTAGATCTTTTCAGAACCTAAGTCCTAACCTCAGTTTGGGCAATGCCCTCTCGATTGGAAAACAAAGTTAGGCTTAGTGAGCGAAGCTCTAGTTCTTTTCAAAACTTGATTCACGACCTTACTTCGGCGATGCCCTTTCGACTGGAAAACTGAGTCAGGCTGGGTGAGCAAAGCTCTAGCTCATTTTGAAACTTGAGTCTTTACCTCAATAAGGGCGATGCCTTCTTGACTGGAAAACATAGTCAGGCTCGGTGAGCGAAAATCTACTTCCTTTTAGAACCTGAGTCCTGACCTTAGTTGAGGTGATGTCCTTCTGACTGGAAAACAGAGTCAGGCTCGGTGAGAAAAGCTCTAGTTCCTTTCTGAACCTGTGTCCTGACCTCAGTCAAGTCATTCCTTTTTCTACTAGAAAATAGAGTCAGGCTCGGTGAGCAAAAGCTCTAATTCTCTTTAGAGCTTGAGTCCTTACCTCAATCGAGGCGATGCCCTCTCGATTGGAAAACTAGTCAGGCTCGGTGAGCAAAGCTCTAGTTCTTTTCAAAACCTAAGTCCTGATCTTAGTTAGGGCTATGCCCTTTTAACTAGAAAACATAGTCAGGCTTAAGCAAAGCTCTAGTTCTTTTCAAAACCTTAGTCAAGACCTCAGTCGAGGTGTTCCTCTCTCGATTGGAAAACAAACTCAAGCTCGGTGAGCGAAGCTCTAGTTCCTTTTAGAACATGAATTCTAACCTCAGTTGGGGCGATGCCCTTTCGACTGGAAAACGGAGTCAGGCTTGGTGAGAGAAGCTCTAGTTCCTTTTGGAACCTGAGTCCTAACCTCAATCAAGGCGATGCCCTATCGACTAGAAATTAGATCTAATTGCCAGCATATGAGCAAGTTTTTTTGTTCTTCAACTTGATCCAAGCTAAGGCACATATGCTTTTGATTCTTTTCTGGCTAGAAATACCTGACTTAAAGGCCAGGTTCTCCTATTTTTGCTGCTATGACTGCCCCAGCTTATAAGGCTAGGGAGAAATGAGTTTCTCTAGCACTAGACCTTTGTGTAATTTGATACACCTGAAGGATATTAAGAAGTTCATATGCTTAGGCTCCCTTGTGTATGTCCTACTTGGTTTTCAAATTATTCTTGATGATCTTGGTAGTAGCTTCAACTTGACCATTAGATTGTAGGTGAAACGGTGAAGAAAATACAGCCATAATTCTCAAGTTTTGAACACTTTTCCTTTTAGCTCTTGTTGTCAAACTGTCTACCATTGACTGTCACAATGGTATGAGGTATTCCATTTCCAGATGAAGCTTAAAATCTTACCCCCTCACTCAGTTGGAAGAAGTCTAATAACATTGACTCTACTGAGAGAATGGCTTGAGGCTTACAATGAAAGTAAGGTGCTTGAGTGGTTTTCTTAGTACATATGCAAATCTCTGGAAAAAGACGCACTTATTATATAGGACATGACAACTTCCTGCATAGGCTTTCTTGGATCGGTTCAAATCTCCACCTATTCCTGGTCCTCTGAAAGTGGTATCAAAATTTCCATTAATTTAGCCTGGTTGCAGTGGCACGACATTCACTGCACAGTTCTTACTTGGTCTGACTGCTGGGGAATGGTACTTTGAGTTGCAAGTCTTACTATGGTAAGGATAAATCCAATAGTTTTTCCTTGCGCATGCTCTATAGCAAGTCTGATTGGGATCTTTTTTCATGCATACAGAGCCTGGATTGTGTTTTCCTATATGGAATTGACTCCATAGAATGACCATGTGTTCTCTTCAGTCAGCAGTTTTTGTTTTGATGCTTTTCGTGAGTTGGATTTTCCATGAGGCGGTTTAAAGCATTTATGCTCTGAGGAATTTTTTTCCTTAAGATTTCTTGTGTGATCACTGCTCCTAGCTAGCTTAGAGCATTTTTGCTTGGATTTCAGTGATTAAATTGAATATTTCAGTCTCTCCCAGGTGTTATTTGAACTCAATTTTTCACTATTAACGGTCTATCTGTAAAATTTTGAAATTTTAGGGCTGGATGCTCGATAGATCCCTACTGTAAAGGGTGACATAGTTTGAGCAACCGTTATTTTAGGAATCTAAACAACTGGGTCCAGCATGTAACCTCTGGTTCTTGAACTTGATCTGCTGCTCATAACTGATTTTCTGCCTCAGTGTACAGGCTTCTGGTTCTTACTATGGCTGTTTTTGTTCTCTCTTCACTCAAGACTCTTTTGCATTCTTCGTACTCCTATCTTTTCTGCACCTCAACTTCAATTATTTGTCTCTCTTTTGAACGAACCTGGATTCTCTCTTTTTCTAATTATGCCTACCTAAGACACTCTGCTTTGGTTCTCGCCCTCCCATTTTCCTCACACGTCTTCCACTTGGCAACCAGGGATGCCCAAAAGTTGCTCAGGTGCAAGGCATCATTTTGGTGAGCAAAAGGCATCATTCACTGACCTTAGTCGAGTGCTCCAATGCACATCTTTGGCTCTAGGGTGAGATGAGAATGTATGGCATCAATCCCTTATTGTCTTATAGGCATGCAACCTTGAGCGCTCTTTTGACAACTTCAGCCTGAGTCGGTCACCTTGAGCTTCATTTCTGGCTTGAGTTGTTTATTCTTCACATGGTTGGGAACTTTCTTGCATGTCCCTATCTCGAGTATGAGTTGAGGAGGTATGGCGTCTATCACTTATTGTCTCGCAGGCAGGCCACCTTGTGAGTTCTCTTAATAGCTCCAACCTGAGGCGATCACATTGAGCTTTATTTCTAGCTTGAGTCATATGTTCCTCATCTAGTACTCCCCTTATTCAAGAGTCTGAGTCATGCCCCAAGGTCATGGAGAGTCCATCGGTGTATGACTTTACCAAGCCTCAGAGACTGGCTCTCGCTGAGTTTGCTAGTGTTGGCCTAATAAGCCTAGCAGTTGATCCAAGTAGTTTTTCACATAAGACAGTCTGACTCACTCCAAGCTTGGTTCTACTCACCTCCTACTATGTCTTTGGACTGGTGGTAATTACAATGGCAGTGCTGACTTGTTAGCTCTTGGAATCAAGGTCTCCCTGTGCTAAACAATGCTGGTTCTCATTGGTTGCTTATCTCTTGCATGCTGATTTGAAGGTTTAGCTCCTTCATGATTCTGCCTATAATCCAGATAGCTCCTTGATGATTCTGTCTGAAATCTGGATGGGTGTTTGACATCTTTATGGTTTTGAATAAGACCCTTTGGAATTGAAATGACAAGCTTCGCAAAGAATTAAAAATCAATCAGGTCATCCAGGCACTGTAGATGGGCATATTCTGCAAGAGTTGAAAATTGACAAATCTCTAAAAGTTGAAAGTTTATAGGTCTTCTAAGACCTAAAATTAGCTTGATCCTCTAAGCATTGCAAATGGGCAAGTCAGTCAGGTTCTCCAAAGGGTGAAAATCAACAGTCTTTCCAAGATCTGAAAATTAGCTAGAATTTCTAAGAATTAGGAATAGGAAAATCTGCCAAAAATTTTACGGAAAAATTCTTTAGAAGCTGAGAGTCAATTAGGTTAGTTAAAACTATAAATCTGTCAGTCCAAAACACCCACAACAAGCATTAAGGTCACATTTACCATGTTATTTATCTTTGCTCTGGTTTGTTTTTGTTCTTTTTCCTTTTCCTTTAAAGCAAAAGATTAATAAGGAAAGAACAATGTGTAAACCAAACAAAATGATAGATTCAAGCCAATAAAAAATAACAAAAAATAGTAGCTAACAAAACCTTGGTGACCACTCTAAAAGCTAATGAACTCATAAATGGAGGTAAATGAATGAAAACTACAACTACCAAACTTCAAAAAGAGATGAAACCAAAATGAAAATGGAAGTAAATAGGAAAAATTCGATTACCACAGACATCGCTAACTCTTGTGCTTCATTTTTTGTCAGCCTTTCATCTCCACGTGGAAAGACTATCATATCCGGCAACTTCCAATCCATATCTGTTCAAATCTCCACATGCACAGTAGTTAGGTCCGGCAACTTTCAGTCTGGCTCCATTCAGGTTTGCAAAATAGGATAGACAATACCCCATCGGCACTAGGCCTGGCAAAATGCTACACGGCACGATAACACAGCACGATACGACATGATAATTTGTGAGTTTGGGTTCGTGATATCGAATCGGATTGATATCAGTGTCACACGATAAGATACGATAAAAAAAGGGTTGGAACACGTTAACATGATGCGTAACATCCTGAAACTTAAATATGGATTAGCAAAGTAATTAGAGTTAATTATGTTAATAATAGAATTAATAACACTAATGATATAAAGAAAATATTTATTAGTGAAATAAATATTGTTAGTTTTAAAGTTTACTTTAAAGAATATAAAAAAAAATTTAGAATTAAAATTTGTGAATTTGTATATTTAATTAGAGTTAGTATAAGAAGAAAAATATAAATAAAATGAAAGTAAAATTAAAAATGAGAAAATAAAAGAAAATAAAATAAAAATGACAAATGACCATTTTGCCCTTGAAAATAAATAATTATGTGAAGAGATGGAAAGGGCAAAATTGGAAGTTTGGGGTAAAAATTTGAAATTAAGGACTCTAGCCTTCTTCCTCACGCAGGAACTGGTTTCTTCCCCATTGTTGTTGCCGACGGAGCTTTGAGAGAAAAAAACTTCAATCCACTTCAAATTTTCTCTAAACCAGCCTTAGAAATAGGTGACCCATAGGTTTTAGGGCCTTTCAAACACTTTGGTAAGGTTTTTTTTTTAACCAAAAGCCACTCTAGGTGTAAGTTTTGGGGGTTTAGCCGAATTTCCTTCTCACCGGATTTTGAGAGATTCCGGCTACCTCTCACTGGAATATTTGTACCAAAAGCTTCCTTTCTCACTCCTTTAAAAAACCCAAGTGTTGGAATTAAAGATTAGTGAGCTAGGTTAAAGATTTGACAAAAAGGATACAAAGGGGATTTTCGGATTTCTGTAGAAAGTGTGAAATTTTGGCTCCAATTGAAGATAAATCATGTTTCCTATGCTTAATTACATTGTATAATGATAAGCATTGTTATGGGGATTTTTGGGATATGGGTCAGAGAACCTCCTAGGCCCCTCAAACACCTACAAAGGTCACTATAAATGAGGCCCACCAGTCACGAGCAAGTGAAGCCCACCCTGACAGGCAGGGCCGAGAACAAGCCCAGGCGCGGCATGGTCTTAGGAGATAGAGTAAGTGAGCCCCGTTGACCTTCGGTTCTTCGCTTAAATACTTGCCTTATTCTCTGAGTCCAGGTGTCACAATCTCAGCTTATGAGGGTTCATAACCCTAGCATCCGAGCCATTGAGATGAGGTACTTAAGGTAAGGTTAGGTGAGTGGGAAGAGGATGGTTTTCTGGAGATTTGAACCCTAAACACTCCCTAACAACCCTAGTGCCAAGTCGCCATCACCACCTTTGACAGGTTTCAGGAGGGCCCCTCTGCGTAGAACTCTAGGTAGGCTGCGCAGTGGGATACCTGAAGGAGGCTTTCTGGAATAGTCTCGTAATTGACTTAGGCATCGGAGTGGGAACGCCAGTGACACCACCGGCCCCCAGTTTGACGCCATTGTCTCATGTTGCAGGAGTCAGGGACAAAATCTAAGATTCAGTCAGGGAAACATCGCGTGGCATCTAAGTCACGAAAATCAGACAACAACAGTGGCGCCATCTGTGGGAACGAAGGAAAAATATCAAAGTTGTGTCAAGATTTAAAAGTCACGTGTGGCCATAATCGCCGGTAAAAGAATCACTTGGGAGAATCGTGATCCCAAAAGAAAAAGTTTGGCGGAAAAACCGTAATTGCGGCTAGGTTAAGGAGTGTGATATGGAGGATTAGACGGAAACATGACTGGAGAATAGTGGCACCGAGCCATTGAACAGGCAAGTCAGGGATAAACAGCCCAGAAGGATCAGCACCATCTCTCATCGAGAAACCACTGTTCCCAGGGAGCCAATGGCTTTGTTATCGCAGCTACCCCCGCAGAGGCATAGTGACATGAGGGTAGCCCTACGATCTGAGAGAACTCGCTTGTCTGACGTGGAGAATTGCTTGGAGCAATTAATAGGGCAAATGGTACTTTCTCCGACACGCAGGAGCCAAGCGTCTGTGGATTCCCCACCTCCCGATGCACGATTGCAGGAACAAAGGGAAGGAGGAGCGGTGAAAAAAGATGTCAGAGGTCGTGAAAGGAACGACATGAGGCATGAGCGTTCAAGGTAGCTTGATGGAGAGGTTTGGAGGGACGTCAGAGCCTCTCCGTATCACCCGCCAGACAGGCAGGGAAATTTCAGGCACAGAGCAAGCGATGCCTTCTCCTTAGCTCATGAAGATCTAGATTTGAGCAATTTGAGAGTATCCTTGGATGCTTGGAGAAGAACACGAGCTGAGAACGAGAGGGCCCGAGTCCAAAGAGAAATAGGATCTGAAAGACATACTTGGTGGAACCCGAATGAGGAAAGAGCTTGCATTAGGGCAGAGGAACGGGAGCTGCTCAAAGAGGAAATCAGAAGGGACGCAGCAGAAGTCGAGGTGCAGAGGCACGCTGATCTAAGAGACCTCCGTGTCCAGGCAGGGGCCCAGGTTCATTGCACAGCAGGGTTCTAGTCCACCTCACCTTTTACCTTGGGGATAAGGCATGTAGCTCTCTCACCTAATTTCAAAATTCCTTAGGTGGAACGTTATCAGGGCTGAACCGACCCTAGAGAACACTTGGGGGCTTACAAGGTCTAGATGGAATTTGAAAAAGCCAAGGATGCAATCATGAGTAAGGCTTTCCCGTTAATCCTTGGGGCTATGGCTAGAACTTGGTTTACTAATTTGAAGCCAGGGACTATTGGCTCTTTCAGGCAGCTGGAGGATGCCTTCGCTGCTCAGTTCCTGGGGGCTCGACCAGTGAAGAAGCCCCCTACTCACTTTTCAAAGGGAGAGAGAGTCCCTAAAGTCATTCATTCATAGATTTACAGAAGTCATGATGCAAGTTGAAGGAGGAAAGGATGACAAGGCCCTGCAAGCCATGCAAGATGGCCCGAGAGATGAAGATCTCATTCGTTCGATAGCAAGGAACCCTCCTCAGACTTTCACTGAAATGCTGGTGGAAGCGCATAAGTACATTTCGGTGGAAGAGATCATTGAGTCACGGTGGAGGTCCAGGCAGGATAACGAAGGCCGAAACGACTCACGAAGGAATCAGAGGGGTAGAGCTGTAAACAGTAAAAGAAGCAGTGATGAAAGAAATCAGGGACCTTGATTCCTCAAAGACAGACCAGGCGGGTTCACACCGCTCAACACGATTCGTGAGGAGGTACTGATGAAAATTGATGGAAGCAACATGCTGAAAAAACCCCTTCCGATCAAGACACCACTTTATTATCGGAACAGGAAGAGGTATTGCAGGTACCATAGAGACTACAGTCATGACATTGATGAATGTTAGAAACTGAAGGAAGAGATAGAAGCCTTTATACGGAGGGGACATCTACAACAGTTTGTGGCAAGGGCCACTAGTCAGGCAGGACCACCTAGACGGGAACAAATCAGGGAAGATGATACATCAGTGATACCGCTTCAACCAGGGGAGATTAATGGAAGTGTGTAGACCATTGTAGGAGGACTAGGCATGGGAGGGAACTCCAACAGGGCAAGGAAGGCACATGTGAGGGATGCTCGAGCCACGCAGGAGCAGTTTGAAGTGAATCTGGCAACCAGATAGCCCTAAACACTACGGGGGGGATCCCTTTCTGTTAACTTTTGATGATAGAGAAGCCCTGAACATTCACCACCCCTATGATGATGCGATAGTGATAGCAGCGCAGGTGGCCAATCACATGATGTTCTGCATGTTGATAGACACAGGAAGTTCTATGGATATATTGTATGCCCTAGCCTATGACGCAATGGGGCTGAAAAGAGAGGCAGTTAAGCCAGTCAGGACTCCTCTCTTGGGTTTCACTGGTGAGTCGGTATTTTTAGAAGGGTCTGTCGAACTCCCTGTTACGGTGGGAAGCGCCCCTGACCGATCCACAGTGGTGACCAACTTTTTGGTAATGAAGACCCATTCGGCTTACAATGCCATCATTGGAAGACCCACCTTGAACGCATTAAAAGCGGAAACCTCAACCTACCACTTGTTGATGAAGTTTCCTACGCTTGGAGGGGGAACTGGATGCGTTCAAGGGGATCAACATGAATCGAGGAAGTGTTACATGACCTCCCTGCGTAATCGAGATGTTCACACAGAATCATTAGCCGTCTTCTCAGGCCTCAAGCAGGAAAACCCTAGTCCACAACATGAAAGACTCAACCACATGGCTTGCCTGACAACCTCTGGGCAGGAATGCCCTGAGCAAGCCAGGAAGGAGCCCTCCCCAAATTGGAAGGCTCGGGTCAATCAGGGAGCAGTCCCTCCCTTAAGGAGGCCCAAAGTGGAAAATCAACCTCCGAGTAGCAATGCTTCGAGCCAGCTGGGGAAATGGAAGTCGTGTTGGAGGAAGACCAGCCTTACTTTCAGTCAGGAAGCAGAGAAGACAGGTGGAAGCAAAAAATAATAGGAGAAGTGGTAGAAGACCTGATCGAAGTGCAACTGGACATGGCTGACCCTGCTAGAACAACCAAAATTGGGAGTCTGCTCCTAGGCGAGCTCAGATAAGCATTGATCAAGTTCTTAAGAGAGAATTCAGATATTTTTGCATGGTCCCATGATGACATGCCAGGTATCAATCCCGAGATCATAGTTCACAGACTGAATGTTGACCCTGAATTCCTCCCAGTCAGGCAGAAAAGAAGGAGTTTCAACCCTGAGCGTTATAAAGCAATTAGGGCCGAAGTGGAGAAATTACTGGATGCTGGACATATAAAGGAGGTGCTCTATCCGGATTGGTTAGCTAATGTAGTTTTTGTCAAGAAGAGCAACGACAAATGGAGGGTCTGCATGGATTCCACAAACCTCAACAATGCATGTTCAAAAGATAGCTTCCTTTTGCCTCGGATCGATTAGCTGGTGGACTCCAAGGCAGGTAATGAATTATATAGCTTCTGTGATGCATTTTCAGGGTACAATCAAATTAAGATGCATCCGCAAGACAAGGAAAAAATCTCGTTCATAACAGACATGGGGCTTTACTATTACGAAGTGATGCCGTTTGGGCTTAAGAATGTGGGGGCTACCTACCAGAGGCTAGTTAACAAAATGTTTGCTCAGCAGATAGGGAAAACCATGGAAGTTTATGTGGACGACATGTTGGTTAAAAGTGTTAAAGCTTCAGAGCACTTGACTGACCTGGACCAGATGTTCTCCATCCTCAGGAAGCATAAGATGATGTTAAACCCAGCAAAATGTGTCGTCGGAGTATCTTATGGGAAGTTCTAGGTTTCATGGTAAACCAAAGGGGAATTGAAGCTAACCCAGATAAGATCAGGGCTGTATTGGAAATGGATTCCCCAGTAAAAATCAAATATGTCCAGAGACTGACTGGGAGAGTAGCGGCCCTAAATCAATTTGTGTCCAAAGCGACAAACAAGTGCTTGTCATTTTTCAAGATACTCAAGGGACCCAAGAGTTTTGTGTGGACAAGGGAATGCGAGGAGGCATTTACTCAGCTCAAGCAGTACCTGGGATCAGCACCGTTACTGTCCAAGCCAGTGCTCAGAGAGACACTTTTCTTGTACGTGGCCGTTTCAGAGATAGCAGTCAGCTCCGCGCTCATCCTTGAGGAAGCCTCGATCCAGTATCCGGTTGACTATGTTAGCAAAGCTATGATGCCAGCCGAGACAAGATATCTGACCATAGAAAAGCTTGCCCTAGCTTTGGTGGTCTTAGCCAGGAAGCGCAGGCCTTATTTACAGGCCCACGCTATCACTGTCCTTACTAGTTACCCGTTGAGGCAGGTGCTTCAAAAGCCAGAAACATTAGGAAGGTTAATCAAATGGTCCATAGAGCTTGGAAAATTTGGGATTTCTTTCACCCCAAGAATAGCAGTAAAGGCTCAAGTGGTCGCTGACTTCATCGCCGAATTCACCACTTTGGAAGGAGCAGATGACCAATCCCTGAACACCGAAGAGGAAATGGGATATGAAGACCAAACTACATTCTGGACCTTGCATGTAGACGGCTCATCGAGTGAGCATGGTAGCGGAGCTGGATTTATCCTCACAACTCCAGGACCTGACTTTGTTAAACTCGAGCACGCCATCCACCTCGAGTTTAAGGCAACAAACACTGAATCTGAATATGAAGCTTTGCTTGCAGGGTTGAGAATGACATGATCAGTGGGAGCTAGAAGGTTATGAGTCTACAGTGATTCACAGCTGGTCGTCAGGCAGGTGAATTCTACCAAGCAAGGGGTGGCAACATGATATCGTACTTGGCCAAGGTTAAAGACCTGCTTGAAGAATTTGAGGAATGTCAAATCACTTAGGTACCTAGAGAAGAGAATGTCGGTGCAGATTTACTTGCTAAGCTTGCCTTGGCGTCAAACTCAAAACTCACACGAAGTGTGCCTTTTGAAGTACTCAAGGAACCGAGTTACAAGAAGGAAGAGCAGGCAGTTAACTAGGTGGATGACAAGCCTGGCTGGATGAACCCAATAATCAAGTACCTGACAGAAGGAATCCTGCCTGAAGACAAGCTAGAGGCTCGACGTTTAAGGTATAAAGCCCCATATTATACCTTGATAGATGGTGTGTTGTATAAGAGAGGTTTTTCCCTCCCTTACCTGAAATGCCTGGGTGCAACCGAAGCTGATTATGTCCTGAGAGAGGTACATGAGGGGATTTGTGACAATCATTCTGGGGGTCAATTGCTTGCTCAGAAAATAATCCATCAGGGATATTATTGGCCCACAATGAAGAAAGATGCACAAGTTCATGCACGGAAATGCGATTCGTGCCAAAGGTTTGCTAGCGTGCCAAGGAAATCCCCTGAACAACTCACCTCGATCACCAGCCCCTGGCTTTTTGCCCAATGGGGAGTTGACCTCATCGGCCCCCTGCCAACAGGCAGGGGTTAGGCAAAGTATGCTATAATCGCAATCGATTACTTCACCAAGTGGGTGGAGGCTGAGGCATTATCTACGATAACTGAAGCTAAAACCTCAAATTTCATTTGGAGGTCTATTGTGTGTAGGTTCGGCATACCACATACCATTGTAACGGACAATGATAGGCAGTTTGATAATCGAAATTACAAGGATATGTGCTCGAATCTAGGAATAAGGTCAGCTTTTTCAACCCCATTCCATCCGCAAGCGAATGGACAAGTTGAGGCTGTCAACAAAGTAATCAAGAACAACCTAAAACCTAAGCTGGATGTACACAGAGGGGCCTGGGTGGATGAACTCCCAAAAGTTCTATGGGCATATCAAACCACACCCAGGACAGGAACTGGTGAGACCCCTTTCTCTTTAGCATTTAAAGCTGAAGCGGTGATACAGGTGGAAATTGGAGAAACAAGCCCTAGAGTCAGGCACTTCAACCTCGACAAAAATGATGTGCAGATACGTTTAAGCATTGACTTGATTGAAGAAAAGAAAGATATGGCTCAGATAAAAGCGGCGGCATATAAAAAGAGATCAGCGAGGTACTACAATTCCAGGATGAGGCAGAGATCTTTCAGGCAGGGAGACTTGGTCCTGAGGAAAACAATGCTCAACACTAAGGAGCATGGTTCAGGAACTCTCAGACCTAACTGGGAAGGTCTGTATAGAGTGACTGAAGTGTTACACTCAGGCACGTACAAGCTAGAAAGACTAGATGGAAATAAGTTGTCTCACCTGTGGAATGCAGAGCATTTAAAAATTTACTATCAATAGATCAATGTAACAACGATAGGCATTTGTAAAACACTTTTATTTTTTAATAACGCAAATGCTCATTCAAGAACGAAACGCCTCGCCGCTCAAAACCCTAAGAGTCTTTTGTTATCTACTCAACGGGCCTGACTTGAATTCCAACCTGTAGATGAGGTCAGGCCTAGGTTCCGAATGAACCAGAGCCCTTCGAATTTCAGCCGGTAGCTGAAGTTAGGCATAGGTTCCGAATGAACCAGAGCCTTTTACTATTTACCTAGGTTCCTTTGCGAGTCAAAGTCAAGCAATATAAAACTCTCCCCTGTCCTAAAAGAACAGGCTAGAGTTTAGGGGGGTTGGCAGTGGGAGTCATCGACATTAGACTACGAAGGAATGAGTTAAGTTCTAAATTAAATTGTCTTTAAAACATAAGCATAAATTGTTTTGTAAAAAAAAATTTATGTAAAAAAAAAGAAAAAAAAAGAAGGCAATAGAAGGAAAAACAATATTGTTGGAGCCTCTGAAGGAGGAGAGTTAGGTGCTGAAGCAAAAATGCTGGAATCGACCTCCTCAGTGCGTGCTGGAGTTGGAGAACTGGAAAGGCGGAGGTCGTGGCCAGAAACAGGGAACTCTGGGCCCTCGAATGCCAGTGCACTAGGAGGAGAAACTGCTTGGTTAGGAGAATGGGACCCAGGCAGGGGATTAGAAGAGGCAGAGAGGCCCTGAGACGATGCAGGTATGAGTCCCAAGGACTTCTCCAGAACAAAGAGGTCCATGCTAGGGAAGCAGACACGGGCCTCCTTAATTGCAGCGCTCATCCCTGAGTCAAATTGCCCATCAGCCTACGTCACTAGGGTTTGGTAAGCTGAGGAGACTGCAGCAACCTTGCCCTGCTCGAGCTTAACCTCTTCCAGGGATTTTCTGAATTGGGTCTCAAGCTCTTGATGAGCACTGATTCTGTTCTTAAGCTCCTCATTCTTCCTCTGGAGCTCCATATTTTTCCTGGACAGCACGAACTAAAGCTCAGTCGTGCGCTGTTTGGCCCTCTCCATTTCCCTTTCCACATCCTTGAGGCGAGACAAAGACATATCAGCTGTCTGAAGCTCAATCTCCACCAGTTCATGGACCTTGGAAACTGAGAAAAAGGCCTGCAGGAAATGACACTTATCAAGGCTCAACATAATATAAGATAAAGGAAAAAGAGGAGATACTTGGGCAGGAACTCATAGAAGCCAGCTGACGCGATGCCTCCTCAGTCAAGGAGGAAATGGGAGTGTTGCTCCGTCGATTGTCTTCCTGGGGAGAAATTTTCTGAAGAAGAACAACCAACGTGCTAACCAGATGGAAAGGGAGGCGCACCATTTCATCCTCAGCCATTCCCATGGCAGGTTCCCTGCCCATCCAGGCTCGAAGGACCCCTTTCCCTTTGGAGGAATGCTTTTCCCCATATTGAGATTGTGATCCGCAGGCAGGTTCCTTCCTTTTCAGGGAAGCTGGCTTCAGAGCAGATGCGGAGCCTCGAGAGGTGGAACCATGTGTCAGCTTCGCTGACTTCAGAACCTTACTGAGATACCCAGGCAGGTCCCTTCGAGAACTGCTTCTCCCTGCCTGACCTCTCATGGCTGCAAAAAAAAAAAAAAGGAAATGATGGTTAGAAATGTTACAACATAAAAGTAAGAAAACATGAAGGTTGCCCCTAATTCATACCTAGGGATAATCTCTCCTCAGACAAAATAGATTTGTAGTCCCTTTCGGTGAGACTCAAACCTAGGATGGTGTCCACAATGGTACGGCTGGCTTGACCAAGAAGAGGCAGGGTTGAACTTCATCCGTGACCTCGACCCCCAAAGCACCGAGGCACAGACACCTAATATCTGGTTTCTTGAGGTCCAGCCTCCCAGCAATCGCCAACAAAGAACCAGTCCTTCTGCCATCCAGTGATTTCAGGCAGGAATTGGATGAACTTCCTCCTACGAAGATAGACATAGTACAGAGCCGCCTGCCTGGGTACTAGCCTAATCTCGAAGAGGGAATGGATCTTCGAAAGGGTAGGAATTGGAGACCCAGAGGGACCCATTGTATTATCAGCCACTGAGGGCTCGGCCATCTCTGGCTTAGTCTCCTTTAAGTCAGAAATCTCCACAAACCCAAGGTCAGAGCTTGTGGGAGAGAATATGCCGGCGGGTTGCCTGTATTTGCTTCTGGCAAGGGGTAGAGGTTTAAGCTCTCGGATGGGCCTAGGTTGGGGGGCTGTGGGAGGACTGAAAACTCATGGGAACAGCGGGCAATCGTAGCAGCGGTTTGCTGATGCTACTAGTAGAAGTGTCCGACATCTGAAAATAACAAGGAGGACTGTCAGGCAGGTAGGAAAGCTTCTACATTATGAGCAATACAGACGCACATGGAGGAAAGTCCTATGCTATAAACAATGCAACAGAGAGACCTGGTCCCTTAAGGCTTACAGGGAAGAAATTAGAGATGACTAGATGGCTACAAGTTCCAGGGAAGGTAGGAACAACCTAGAGAGGAGTGCCATCGAAAACAGGTTGTAAAAAAAAAAAGCAGCAAACAAATATACATCATGCGCAACACACAGTTAGTCATCAAGGGAGGAAAGAGGCATACCTTTGATGTTGGAAGGAAGAGTCTTTACGTGACAGAAGTCTTCAGCACGACAAGTCTTCGACAAAGCTAAGCCATGGAAATAGAAGAGAAAGTTTAGAACGGGTAAAAAAAAAATTGAAGAAGGAAGAAAAGCAAGCACAAACCTTTACCAGAAAAGCACCAGACCAAAGGATGAAGCAGAAGAAGACGAAGATCAGCAGAAAAATCCCAGAAAAATGGTGAGAATCAATGAACGTGAACTCGAAAACTCGGTCTGAGGAGGCCAAAACGAAAGGAAGTTGAAATTGGGGGGTTAAGTTAGGAAGTGAGGAGAGAGTGCCTACCCATGTTCCAGTGTAGAGGGAGGTGAGGCTGCGAGGGTCACGTCCACTTTCTCTCTCCCACGCTGATGGTTATAGGAAGCGCAAAAAGCTCCTGACACCGTACCAATGTGCCCCAACCGTCAGATCAAAATGAACGGACTGGATAGATCGGGCAATTAATGGTAGCATACCTTTTTTGTAAGAAAGAAAAGAGTGGGCCTTCAAAACTCTCACCAAGTCCACGCCCAGGCAGGGCAAAGATAGTGGCTGAAATTTTAAATAAGTTGAGAAGGCCTAGGCAGGTTTTCTGCCCCACAAAAGTGAAGACCACCCCTATTGAAAATCGGGCTGGTCTTGGGGGCTAATGTTATGGGAATTTTTGGGATATGGGTCAGAGAACCTCCCAGGCCCCTCAAACACCAACAATGGTCACTATGAATGAGGCCTACCAGTCACGAGCAAGTGAAGCTCGGCCTGATAGGCAGGGCCGAGAACAAGCCCAGGCGCGACATGGTCTTGGGCAATGGAGTAAGTGAGCCCCGTTGACCTTTAGTTCTTGGCTTAAATACTTGCCTTATTCTTCGAGTCCAGGTGTCACAATCCCAGCTTATGAGGATTCATAACCCTAGCATCTGAGCCATTGAGACGATGTACTTAAGGTAAGGTTAGGTGAGTGGGAAGATGATAGTTTTCTGGAGATTTGAACCCTAAACACTCCCTAACAACCCTAGTGCTAAGTTGCCATCACCACCTTTGACAGGTTTCAGGAGGGCCCCTCGGCGTAGAACTCTAGGTAGGCTGCGCAGTGGGATACCTGAGGGAAACCTGAAGGAGGCTTTCTGGAATAGTCTTGTAATTGACTTAGGCATCAGAGCGGGAACGCCGGTGACACCACCAGCCCCCAGTCTTACGCCATTGTCTCATCTTGCAGGAGTCAGGGACGAAATCCGAGATTCAGTCAGGGAAACACCGCATGGCATCTAAGTGACAAAAATCAGACAACAACAAGTATTGTAGTATAGAGTTGGAGAATGAAAATTTAGGAAAATTTGTGAGTGTTTGGAATGTGTTTTGATGAAATTATGATGCTAGATTAGGAATTGTGATTGTAGTTAATGTAATAAATTATAATTAAAAGATATAGAGGAATTGTGAAGGTTGATTTTATATTTGGTTGAGAGATAGTAATTTTAATTGGAAAATTTAAGTGGATGATGATATAAATTTAGTTGGAAATTTAATTGTGATGAAAATTAAGAATTAAAATTTAGGTATTAACCTCTAAAAATCATTTGGGTAAAAATATAATTATTAAACCTATGTTATTAGGGGAAAAATTGCATAAGTATGAAAATAGGTAATAAAAAGGGAGTTTAATTTTACAATATAGTAATGAAATATTTGGTAATATTATTTTATTGTATTACTAGAGGAAGGAACTACTCCACTCGAACGATAATGAGCAACCAACCTTGGATAGACGTCAACACGGCGTTTCTGTGAGTGGGAACACATATATATAAATATATATACGTAAATGCATGAATATATACATATATTTTATGGTTTGGCAATATATTCAAAGATTAGATGATTAAGAAATATATTTTGTGATTAAATAAATTTTACAAGTATATATATTTATAGATTGATAAATACATACATATATATTACTTTGTTATTTCCATTGGGATAAATACATACATATTTATACATGTGCTTTAATTATGAATTTAAAGTGAATATTTATGAATGTGATTATTTTGTGTGAATTCATAAATGCATGATATGTATGTGGTGACTACTTGGGCGATGAGTAAACAGCCGGGTAGGGAGATTATTTATACTTGGGAGATGGATTATGTCGCCATATTATTTATGCTTGTGCGATGGGTTATGCCGCCAAGTTGAGATTATGAAGTGCATACATGTGTGTGAATATATGAAGGAACGAGGGTTTTCACAGAAATGGTTATTACCTGCTCGGTATATGATGATTTGTTCACATATATGTCTGTGGCTTTTCACTAGGGATTTAATGGTTAGCTTACCTGCTCGGTATATATATGATGTGTTCGTATATATATGTTTTGTGGCTTTTCACTGAATGTCCCTCATATATTTTATTGCATTGATTGTGTGTGCTGTTTTAATATTTCAAGACATTTTGATATAAACAGATATATTAATTATGTTAAATATATATATATATAAATATATGAATATTTTGAAATTTGGAAGAAGAACCACTTTCAAAAGAGATTGCATGCATAAACAAATTTTTATATATACGTTACGTATGAAAGAAAATATTATTTTCCTATTTAGTTTCTACTCACTGAGTATGCAAATACTCACCCCACCTTTAAATTCCTAATAATGTTTCAGGTAGTTCTTGGATTATTATCCGTGCTACTGTTGCTAGTTAGTGCAGGAGGAGCGAGTTAAAGGTAGTAGTGGCATAGTTAGATTGTGCAAGTTTATATGTTAGTTGAGTAGCAAACTGTAATATGCTAGAGATATATTGTGTAATCAACTTTTAATATATATGTCATGGAGATTATGTATATGGTTGTATTTCAGAGAAATTACTAGATTGTTGTAGAATTATTGTTTTGGACATGCAGGTACAGGTAAATAATTTGGGGAATATTTCAATTACAGACCAAACTTTGCTGAAATTTTTATTAAATTTTCTAGCATCGAGGAATTTGGGCTGTGGAATTGTAATTATGGTAATTATTGACTGCTTAGGGACTTAATCAGCGTGATTAAGTCTTGCAGGCAGGACTTGGGTAGTGCGGGTCTTGTCATGATAGAGAAAATAGCGAAAAGAGATGCTAGAAAAGGGAAAAGAGAAAGGAGAAGAGGTCTCACGGTCTCCAAAGAGCCAAAAATATTATCCATCTCTTATTATTATTTTACTCTTTATACCTATGTGCTGAGATTTAGGGTTATAAACACTACTTCACCAGATCATGACATGTGGCATGTGAGGGAGAAAAGGTGAAAGGCTTTGGTGATGTGGTTTGAGCCCAACTTGGATATTTACTTTCCAACCCACATATGTCTTTCACACATATACCTTAGCCTAATAATACTTAGTTGAAGAATGTCCCCAAAAACTTTTCTTACCTAATTACCAAATAAAAAGTATAATTAGTAAAATATTAAAAGAAATAAAAACCAAAGCATCCAATTGAAACTGTTATTGGGAATTCTTATAATGGGCTAAGGGAGCTTAGGGATTTTAGAACCAAGAATGCTAAGATGGCCACATCTTGTGAGGCTCCAAATGAAGGATAAAACCAAATTATTCTATCTAACTCATGAGCTTGACTCATCCCTCAGGCATCTTAGGTCCAGCTAGGCTGAAACCCAGCTAGCCAGAGGCCCAACTAGAGGAATGGTTGTAAAGGGTAAGTCACGTGACCAAGGGATAAGATCCTATAGTGGGAGGGAAAAGATAAGGCATGCCACAATGGAGTCATCAAGAAAGAGATTGAGACTGCCTGCCTATGGGATAGGATGGAACTGGCACCGCACATCGCCAAGCAACCTACATGCTAAAGACACACGAGCCAACTTGTGGCTCAGTGATGCACTTCTCTTCACCAAACGAGGCTCTCGACTTGGGAAACCTCAGGAAGTTGATGAAGGCAAAAAGGAAGGCACTCATAGGAAATGTGCGCAAGTAGTCTCAAATGGAGCACCTCAGGTAGTAGAGTTAGAAGAAGAAAAAGTTTGAATCCAAGATTACGCGACGGACCTACTTATTTAGTTTCTGGAATGATGTTTGTCCAGACCGCGTCACCATTCACAGTAGTGATCCGCCGTGCCATCTTGCCTCAGAACTTCAAAATCCCATAGATAGAACGTTATGAGGGTACGACAGACCCTCTAGAGCACCTAGGGTTCTATCATGCATGTATGGAGTTTGAGGCATCCGAGGATGCTGTCATATGCAGAGCATTCCCACTAACACTTGGAGGAGAGACTAGGGCATGGTTCAAGAGCCTGAGACACAAAACCATTGGGTCTTTTAAACAGTTGGAGGATGCCTTCGTAGCTCAATTTTTATGGGTTAGACCTGTGAAAAAACATCTCTCCCACTTGTCTTCAATTGTCCAGAGGGAAAGAGAGTCTTTGAAAGTCATGATGCAGATTGAAAGGAAAAGCAATGAACGCGCAATGCAAGCCATACATAATGGCTTAAGAGATGAGGATTTCATCCGGACTATCTCCAGAAACCCACCTTGAACATTTTCCAAAATGTTAGTTAAGGCCTACAAGTATATCTCAGCAAAAGAGATCATCGAGTCACGCATGAACTAGAGGGGAAAGGTGAACATAGAAATAAATCCAGGAGAAACCAGCGAGATGGACCCTCAGGGGACAAGCAAAACAAAGAGGAGGGTAACCAGTGCCTCGTTTCCAGAGGAACATGTTCAAAAGATTCACTCCCCTGAATATAACACACGTTGAAGTTATGATGAAAATCAAAAGGAGCAATGTCTTGAAGAAGCCTACCCCGATCAAGCTGCCATCCAAGTTCCAAAACTGGATGAAGTATTGCCGGTATCATAAAGATCATGGACACGACACAAATGAATGCATGGAGTTGAATGAAAAGATAAAAGCTCTCATTTAGAGAATGCAGCTACGCAAGTTTGTAGCAGAAGCGCTAGGACCTGAGACTCAGAATACTAGGGCATTGGAACCAGACCAGGCAAAGCCAACTAGAGTAAATGTAGCACCATTCCTGCCAGTTTCTATCCAAGGGAATGTCCACCAGGGGTAGGCGGTGACTCGACCAGGTCCAGAAAAGCTTACGAGAGAGATGCCATATGATGTGAACATGAGTATAAGATAAACTTCATGAATAGATTGCCAAAGACCGCCCGAGCAGACCCTTTCTCCCTAACTTTCAATGACCAAAAGGCACTGAGTGTCCACCACCTGAATGATGATGCAATTGTGATAGCCGTCCAAGTGGCCAATAACATGGTGTTTCAAATGCTAATCAACAATGGGAATTTGGTGGATATTTTATATGCTTTAGCCTACGACTCGATAAACTTGAAGAGGGAAGCATTTAATCTAGTCAGGGTCCTTCTGTTAAGGTTTTTCCAAAAGTTTTTCATTTGACAATGGGGAGGTGCCCAACAGAGCAACGTTCATGGTTAACTTTCTTGTCATGAAGAACCCATTAACATAGAATACGATAATCGAAAGGCCAACCCTGAATTCCCTAAAGTAAGCCACCTCAACTTATCATAGGATGGTAAAATTATCGACCCCATGAAGGGGTATAGGCTGTGTCCGATGAGACCAGTACGAGTCGAGAAAATGCTAAACTGTTTCTTTCAAGGACAACAACATACCTTTGGAATCATTCACCATCTGTTCGCCTAAGCTTGAGAATGAGATACTTAATCATCTATTTGGTTCATTCACCTCCAAGTGGTAGACCTCCAAGCTAGCTAGGAGTAGCAAACCACCCCGAAGAAGGAGAAAGAAAAAGCCCTTCTCCAAGTAGAAATGCTCTAGGCCTTTTTAGGGAGATCTATTTTGAACATACTATTAAATTTAGACCTACCAGCTGAGGGAGTCATTTAGCTAAGTTCTGAGACAATTGGTGAAGGAGATGGCTTAGAGCCAAGCATGATGGAGCCCAAATATACTGGAGTAGAAGCTAGCTATGAGCAGCAAACCACCCTGAAGAAGGTGAAAGAAAAAACCCTTCTCCGAGTAGAAATGCTTCAGACCTCTTTTAGGGAGATTTATTATGAACATACTGTCAAATTTAGACCTACTAGCTGAGGGAGTTAGTTAGCTAAGTTCTGAGACGATTGGAGAAGGAGATGGCTTAGAACCAGGCATGATGGAGCACAAATATAGCAGAGCATATTGCACAGAAGGAAAGAACCATCCAAATGAAGCGGAGAACCAATGGAGAAAGATCCCCTGAGGAAAATTGATGGAGGAAATCTCAAATGTCCAACTAGACCCAAGTGACTCGACAAAGACCACAAGGATCGGTACAATGCTTTCATTGGAGCAAAAGGAAGCACTAGTGGAGTTCTTGAAAGACAATTAAGATGTTTTTGCTTGCTCCTATAAGCAAATACCTAGAATCGATATGGAGATGATGGTACATAGGCTGAACATTGATCCCAGCTTCAGACTAATCAAGCAGAAGAGAAGAGCTTTCAATCCCCTGAGGAATGAGGTATTGTATCTCACATGGTTGGCGAATGTGGTACTCGTCAAGAGAATGACGGGTGTCCATGGACTTCACAGACCTCAACAAAGCATGCCCCAAAACAGTTTCTCGTTACCAAAAATTGATCAACTTATGGACTCGACGGTGGAAAGTGAATTGTAGAGTTTTTATATGCATTCTTAGGATACAACCATATTGGAATATACCCTAATAACCAACCTTGATTTCTAATCTTGGGTTACACTGTTATAAAGTGATGACCTATGGGCTCAAGAACGCTGAGGTCACTTATTAGAGGTTGGTGAACAAGATGTTAGCCAAACAAATTGGGAAGACAATAGAGAGATCATGGAGATGACTTCTCCTAGGAAAATGAAAGATGTCTAGAGGCTCACATGAAGAATAACAGCCCTCAACCGATTTGTTTCAAGAGCCATTGACAAGTTCTTACCATTCTTCAAGATTTTGGAAATAGCCAAAGATTTCATCTGGACTAAGAAATGTGAAGAAGCGTTCATTCAGCTCAAGGCATTTATGAGCTCCGCACCGTTGCTTTCCAAGTCAATAGTTGGAGAAATGCTCTTACTTTACTTGGCTATCTTAGCTACGGTGGTAAGCGCAATCTTAGTGCAAGAAGAAAGAATCATGCAATACTGGGTATACTACATCACTAAAGCCATGGTACCTGCAGAGACAAGCTAACTGGATATTGAGAAGCTTGCACTCACTCTGATTGTGTCATCAAGGAAACTGAAGCCTTACTTTCAGGCTCACTCAGTGGCTGTGCCAAATAGTTACCCACTGAGACAGGTTCTCTAAAAACTTGAGACTTCAGGCATACTGATTAAGTAGTCGATCGAGCTAGGGAAAAACATAATCTTATACTAACCTCGGATAATGATGAAGGCGCAAGCTATGGTAAATTTCATCGCCGAGTTTACCAACTACGATGGAAAGAAAGTTGAAGTCATAGAGACGGGAGAAATAAGAAGGAAAAAGTGAATGACAAAGCTCATTGTGGAGCCTACATGTCGATGGCTCCTCGAGCGAGCAAGGAAGCAGGGCAAGTTTTATACTTATCAGGGAAATACGAAATCTTATACTAACCTCAGATAATGATGAAGGCGCAAGCTATGGTAAATTTCATTGCCGAGTTTACCAACTACGAGGGAAAGGAAGTTGAAGCCCTAGAGACCAGAGAGATAAGAAGGAAGAAATGAATGACAAAGCTCATTATGGAGCCTACATGTTGATGGCTCCTTGAGCGAGCAAGGAAGTAAGGCAGGTTTTATACTCATCACTCCTGGACTAGGCCAGATCAAATTGGAGTTTGTGATAAGGCTAAGATTCAATGCATCTAATAATGAGGCAGAGTATGAAGCTCTGATCGTAGGGTTGAAGATGGCAGGGTCAAGGAGAGTTAAAAGGCTGTAGATCTACAATGACTCCCAGTTGGTAATTAGGAAAGTAAATTCAGAGTATCAAGCGAAAAAGGCTAACATGATCTCTTACTTGGCCAAACTAAATGAACTGTTGAAGAAGTTTGAGGAGTGTGGCATCACTCAGATTATGAGGGAAAAAAATGTAAATGTTTATCCATTGGCCAAGTTGGCATCCATCCACCATCGCGGTAGAGACGCTCAAGCATCCCAGTATCTCAAAAGAAGAGAAAGAATTGAGCCTGGATAGGAGTAGGGTAGACTGGAAAGATGTCATTACGAAATACCTGACCGATGGAACCCTACCCGAAGACAAGTTAGAAGCCAGGCACTTGAATTATAAAAATCTATACTACACTTTGATTGAAAATTTTTTTTACAAACAAGGTTCCTCCATGCCTTATCTTAAGTGCCTCGATGAGGTCGTGGTGGATTATGTTCTGAGAGAGATTCATGAAAGAGTCTATGTAAACCACGCAAGAAGTAAGTCTTTGGTGGACAAGGTCATTAGGCAAGGTTATTATTGGTCTACTATGAAGGAAAATGCCAGAAACTACGTGAAAAATATGACATCTGTAAGAGGTTTGCAAATTTTCCAAGAAAGTCACTTGTGGACAGGACGAGGACATGTGAAATATGCAATAGTGACTGTGGATTATTTCACCAAGTGGATAGAGGCTAAAGCATTGTCCACAATAACGGAAGACAAGACTTTAAACTTCATCTGGAGGTCTATCATATGCAGGTTCGGGATATCACACACTATAATAACAAATAACGGTAGGCAATTTGACAATAAAAATTATAGAGATGTGTGCTCTGAAGGCATATTAAACCACACCAAGGACTGGTATCGAAGATACTTCATTTTCCTTTGCCTTTGGAGTGGAATTTATAGTCCTGGTGGAAGTAGAAGAACCAAGCTTCCAAGTCAGACACTTTTGGATTGACGAGAACGAGGAACAAATGCACTTAAGCCTCAATTTTGGTTGAAGAAAAAAGGAACAGGGCTCAAATTAGAGCTGCAGCATATCAACAGCAGCAAGCCCAACATTACAACTCAAAGGTCAAGCAAAAATCATTCAGGCAAGGAAACCTGATTTTGAGGAAGGTCATGATCAACACAAAAGAGCATGGTGTTGGAACATGATAGGCAAAAATGTTAATGTTTTTATGCCACTTTTTATATTGAATTTTAGCTAGTTTATAATTAAATGTTAATGAAAAGTAATTAATTACTGTATTTTCTATTTTTAGTAAAAGAAAGACTAATGCAAGAATTACTGTGTTTCTGCACAACCTTTACTGAGAAAATCATATCTGGAACTGCACTTTAAGGTTTTGTGCAATTCCAGTTGAAAATGATTCCTAATTTACTAGGTTTTAATTCTGAAAAGTTTCATTGCAATTGGTTTGGCCAATCAGTGCCAGTTTGATTTACAAAATCAATATTTCCAATAGTTGCGGCAGATTTACACCATCTCGAGGAAATTAGAATTTGAGTGTCTTACTGATGTCCAATTTGTGTAAAAAATATATTCCTTGAAACATAAGACATAGATTTGACTTTGTCAACCAGAAGAAATGAATTCAGAGTCCATTTGATCATCCAAAAGGTACTTGGAATCTTCCTGGCGGTCATGGAAGATATAAAAGGAAAGTTTTTTGGCTTACTAGGATGCTATTTGATGATTGGACTGCCATGTCATCACACTTCAACCATGTGTACGAAATTTGGCACATCATATGCCACATGGGAGGTCAGATTATTCTAAGTATACTAATTGGAATAATATTTAGAATAAAAGGAATTAGAATTAAATACAAATTTGATTCCTAAGGAAATAATGAATGTTTCCTTAAACCTAGTGTGAACATAAGACACAAATTACCCTACTATCTTTGAGGTGGCCGACCTTGCTAGGAATTATGGGAGTTTGAGATTGAGTTTACATATTATCTCCTATATTCTCTAGGTTTTAGAAGGGTTTAGGATTAAATGTCTCCTAAACCTTTCCTATAAATACATTGCTACCTTGAGAGTGAAAATCATTCTTTCACACACACAATTCACCACCAGCCCTCACGGCTACAACCTTTTCTCTCCCTCTCATCACAATCGCATCTTTCTTTCCCTTTACTTTTATTCTTTTTGTGATTTAAACTATGTTATCTTTTAATTATTTGATAGATAATTTTGAGAACATGTGTAGCTAATTTTCTATGAGGATTATGATGTAACCCTATTATGACATATTTAGTGTTTAATGCATATATAAGTTTGATTCATGTTTAAGGTTAATATTTTATTGTAGTTCTTAATGCTTCCATGAAAAGGTGGATATAAGTATGGATGGGCAATAAAATAAATGGTTATAGAAATATTGCATGCCTTAGTGACAACTTTAACAAGATCTTTTTAGGTTTGCATATCTTAGGGCTTAAATTTCCATATTTAGATTAGAGATAATTACATACGCTGTGCTTGATAGATTAGAATGCATTGAGAAATCAACTTCTAGTCATATGTGGTTAAAGGGGGGGTTAACCTATGAATCTATAATGCATTAGGGCTAAATAAGAGTAATAGTGGTGAAGTCATAATCCTTGTTTTCTTAAAACCTTTGAAATCTTACTTGTTGGCTTTCTTTCAAATTTTTATTATTGCTTTGCTTTTAATTCATGATTGGTTACTCAACAACTACAATAAAAAACACTTTTGAAATTTTCTAAGTTTAATTTACAATTGATTTAATTTCATCACTAGAGACATTATTCCTTATGGGATCGATATCGGTTTTCTTTTTAAAAGGAATCCACTCGATTACTTGTTAATCTAAAATATACCACAACAAGTTTTTGGCGCCGTTGCTGGAGAATAATTATTTCTAGTTTTGAATTTTAAAGTTATTGTTAATTAAATTACTGTTTTTAGTTTAATCTTTTGTTTTTGTTTTTGTTTTTATGTAGGTTCAGTTTTAACCATGAAAGAACAACACTTGGAGAGTTTTCTTAGATCCAAAGCAATCCAATTCGAGTTTGAAGAAGGAGGAAATCGAAGTAACTAAGTTTTTATTTTTGTGTTTTAGGGTTTGCGGTCTTTGAAAAAAAAAATTAATTTGTTTACTGTTTTGTTTTGTTTTGTTTCGGTTTAGTTTTTTTTTTTTAAATTACTGAATTTTTGAGTTTTATTTAGTTTTTATTTGTTTACTCTTTTTATTAAAAAAAAAACTGCACTTTTGCTTACTGTTTTAAATTGTTTTTGCTTACTGTTTTATTTGTTTTAGTTGCTGTTTTGTGTTTCATTTTTGTTATGGGGATTTTTGGGATATGGGTCAGAGAACCTCCCAGGCCTTTCTAACTTCCACAAAGACCACTGTGGACGAGGCCCATCAGTCATGGACAGGCAAAGTCCGGCCCGTCAGGCAGGGCCGAGAAAAATCCCAGGCGAGGCATGGTCCTAAACGATGGAGTAAGTAAAGCCCCGTTGACCTTCAGTTCTTGGCTTAAATACTTACCTTATTCTCCGAGTCCAGGTGTCACAATCCCAGCTTATGAGGGTTCATAACCCTAGCATCCGAGCCATTGAAACGAGGTACTTAAGGTAAGGTTAGGTGAGTGGGAAGCAGACGGTTTTCTAGAGATTTGAACCCTAAACACTCCCTAACAACCCTAGACCAGTCGCCATCATCACCTTTGATAGGTTTCAGGAGGGCGCCTTGGTGCAGAACTCTAGGTAGGCTACGCAGTGGGATACCTGAGGGAAACCTGAAGGAGGTTTCTGGGACTTAGGCATTGGAGTGGGAACGCCGGTGACACCACCGGCCCCCAGTCTGACGCCATTGTCTTATATCACAGGGGTCAAGGACGAAATCCAGGATCCAGTTAGGAAAGTACTGTGTGGCACCAAGGTGACAAAAATCAGGCAACAACATTGGCGCCGTCTGTGGGAATGAGAGAAATATTAAAGTTATGTAAAGGTTTGGAAATCACGTGCGACCATAAACACCGGTAAAAGGATATCGGGAAGAATCGTGACCCCAAGAGAAGAAGTTTGGCTGCAAAACCATTATTGCAGCTAGGTTAAAGAGTGTGCAATGGAGGATCAACCAGAAGCAGGACTAGAGAATAGTGGGGCTGAGCCATCAAACAAGCAAGTCAGGGACAGACAGCCTAGGAGGACAAGTATTATCCCCCATCGGGAAGCCACTATTCCCAGGGAGCCGACAACTTTGTTATCGTAGCTACCCCCGCAGAGATGTAGTGACAGGAAGGTAGCCCCACGATCTGAGAGAACCCGCCTATCCGACGTGGAGAATCGTCTGGAGCAGTTAATAGGGCAAATGGCTTAGAATCAAAACAACCACTAGTCCCAACTTTCTCCGACACGCAGGAGCCAGGCGCCTGTGGATTCCTCACGTCTCGATGCACAACCATAGGCACAAAGAGAAGGAGGAGCGGCAAAAAACAACGTCAGAGGTCGTGGAAGCCTCTCCATATCATCCGCCGGACAGGCAGGGAAGTTCTAGACACAGAGCAGTCAGTGACGCTTTCTCCTCAGCCCATGAAGGTCTGGATTTGAGCAATTTGAGAGCATCCCTGGATGCCATGAGAAGAACATGAGCTGAGAATGAGAGAGCCAGAGTCCAAAGAGAAATAGGGCCTGAACGACACACTCGGTGGAACCCTGTCGAGGAAAGGGCTCGCATTAGGGCAGAGGAACGGGAGCTGCTCGAAGAAGAAATCAGAAGGGATGTGGTAGAAGTCGAGGCACGGAGGCACGCTGATCTAAGAGACCCCCATGTCCAGGCAGGGGCCCAGGCTCATTGCATAGCGGGGTCTCAGTCCACCTTACCTTTCACCTTAGGGATAAGGCAAGCAGCTCTCCCACCTAATTTCAAAATTCCTTATATGGAACATTATCAGGGCCGAACCGACCCTGGAGAACACCTGGGGGCTTACAAGGTCTGGATGGAATTTGAGCGAGCCGAGGATGCAATCATGTGCAGGGCTTTCCCGTTGACCCTTGGAGGAATGGCTAGAACATGGTTTACCAATTTAAAGCCAGGGACTATTGGCTCTTTTAGGCTGCTAGAGAAAGCCTTCGCTGCTTAGTTCCTGGGGGCCCGACCAGTATAGAAGCCTCTTACTCATCTCTCTTCGATCGTTCAAAGCGAAAGAGAGACTCTAAAATCATTCATTCAGAGATTTACAGAAGCCATGATGCAAGTTGAACGAGGAAACGATGACCGGGCCCTGCAGGCCATGCAGAATGGCTTGAGAGATGAATATCTCATTTGTTCAATAGTAAGGAACCCTCCTCGGACTTTCTCTAAGATGCTGGTGGAGGCACACAAGTATATTTTAGCAGAAGAGACCATTGAGTCAAGGCGGAGGTCCAGGCAGGAGCACGAGGGTCGAAATAATTCACAAAGGAGTCAAAAGAACGGAACTGTAAACAGTAAAAGAAGCAGTGATGAAGAAATCATGGACCTCGATTCCTCAAAGACAGACCAGGCAGGTTCACACCACTCAACACGACGCGTGAGGAGGTACTGATGAAGATTGAAGGAAGCAACATGGTAAAAAAGCCCTTCCCCATCAAGACACCACTTCGGTATCGGAACGGAAAGAGGTATTGCAGATACCACAGAGATTATGGTCACGACACTGATGGATGTCAAGAATTGAAAGAAGAAATAGAAGCCCTTATCCAGAGGGGACACCTGCAACAGTTTGTGGCAGGAGCCACCAGCCATGCAGGAGCCAATCAGGGAGGATGATACGTCTGTAATAACGCTCCGACCGGAGAGATTAATGGAAGTGTGCAGACCATTACCGGAGGACTGGGCATGGGGGGGAACTCCAACAGGGCTAGGAAAGCATATGCAAGCGATGCTCAAGTCACGCAGGAGCAGTTTGAAGTGAATATGGCGAACAGACGGCCCAAAGCACCACGGGGAGATCCTTTTTTACTAACTTTTGATGACAGAGAAGCCTTGAATATTCACCACCCCCACGATGATGCAATAGTGATAGCAGCACAGGTGGCCAACCACATGATATTTTGTACATTGATAGACACAGGAAGTTCGGTGGATATATTGTATGCCCCGGCCTATGACGCAATGGGGCTGAAGATGGAGACCCTCAAGCTAGCCAGGACCCCTCTCTCGGGTTTCAAGGGTGAGTTGGTGTTTTCAGAACGGTCTATTGAACTCCCTGTCACGGTGGGAAATGCCCCTGACCGATCCACAGTGATGACCAACTTCTTAGTCATGAAGACCTCTTCGGCGTACAATGCCATCATTGGAAGACCCACCTTGAACGCATTAAAGACAGCAACCTCAACTTATCACTTGTTGATGAAGTTTCCTACACTGGAGGAGGAATGGGAATCAGGACAACTTTCGTAGCTCCATTCCATCCGCAAGCGAATGGATAAGTTGAAGCAGTCAACAAGGTAATCAAGACCAACCTGAAAGCTAAGCTGGACGTGCACAAAGGGACCTGGGTGGATGAACTCCCAAAAGTTTTATGGGCATATCGGACCACACCTAGGACCAGAACTGGAGATACCTCTTTCTCTCTAGCATTCGGGGCTAAAGCAGTAATACCGGTGGAAATCGGAGAGCCAAGCCTTAGAGTCAGGCAGTTCTACCTCTACAAGAACGATGAGCAGATGTGTTTACACCTTGATTTGATTGAAAAAAAAGAGGGATATGGCACAGATTAGAGCGGTGGCCTACAAACAGAGGTCAGCAAGGTACTACAATTCCAGGGTATAGCAGAGAGGTTTCAGGCAGGGAAACCTGGTCTTGAGGAAGATAATGCTCAACACTAAGGAGCATGGGTCAGGAACCCTCGGACCTACCTGGGAAGAACCTTATAAAGTAATTGAAGTATTACGCCTAGGCACGTACAAGCTAGAAGGATTAGATGGAAAGAAGTTGTCTCACCCATGGAATGCGGAGCATTTAAAGAATACTATCAATAGATCAATGTAGCGATGTTAGGCATTCGTAAAATACTTTTATTTTTCAATAAAGCAAATGCTCATTTAGGAATGAAACGCCTCGCCGATCAAAACCCTATGAGTTTCTTGTTATCTGCTCAACAAGCCTGACTTGAAATTCAGCTGGTAGCTGGAATCAGGCCGAGGTTTCGAATGAACCTGAGTCTTTCATTATCCGTTTAAGGGGCCTGACTTAAAATTCAGCCAGTAGCTGGAGTCAGGCCCAGGTTCCAAATGAACCTAAGTTTCTCATTATCCGCTTAATAAGCCTGACTTGAAATTCAGCCGGTAGCTGGAGTCAGGCCCAGGTTCCGAATGAACCTAAGTCTCTTATTATCCACTCAACGGGCCTGACTTGAAATTCAGCCGGTAGCTGGAGTCAGGCCCAGGTTCCGAATGAACCTGAGTCTCTCATTATCTGCTCAACGGGCCTGACTTGAAATTCAGCGGGTAGCTGGAGTCAGGCCCAGGTTTCGAATGAACCTGAGTTTCTCATTATCCGCTCAACGGGCCTGACTTGAAATTCANAAAAAATAATTAAATATGTATAAATTTATAGTAAAATAATAAATTTATCAATAAAAATAAATTATATAATTAAAAAATAATCAATTTTATTTGAATTTTTAATAATTGAAACGATTTAATTTAATAATATTAAAATAATATATTTAAACAAATTAAATTGAATTGGAAATTTTATCGGTCAGTAATATTTTTACACTTCCAAACTATAGTAAGATACACAACCATCATGAATAGAATTTTTTGTTTAGCAAAACGAAGCCTAATAGATAGGAAATTAATGAGTGGCGGCGCATCGCCGAAATGCAGGATGCACCTGCACGCGCTATCCAAATTAGCTGCAAAGGGTCTAATTTATTTCTTGCTGAGCGCTAGCTTAATTAGTAAATAAATTACGTGACCTAAGACAAATGACTCATTTGGGGTATTTATGTTTTTATTTTGGTTATTTCCTTCTTTAATTTGTTTTTCTTTTTTATTTGCTAAAATTTTCTTTTATTACGTTTTTTTCTGAATTTAGAACAGCGAGAGAGAAAAAAACAATTATTTTTGAATTAGGTTTCTTATGTCTTTCCCTCTTTTTTGTTTTTTTTTGTTTTTTTGTTTCTTGTACTCTCCTAATTTATTTTCTCATTGTTTTTATAAAAACCGCATGAATCTCTCTAAAATAATTTATATAGGAAATATTTTATTTACATCTTTGAAGTTTAGAGTTATTAGAAAAGCATCTCATTTTTAATAAATCTATGCCTCATAGCCTTTACTTTTTCCCATGTGGCATTCTAAATTACATTTGTAGTCTTAGTAAAGTTAAATTATCTTTAAATATTTTGTGTTTTTATGCAAAATTTAATTTTGTTTTCGAAAATTTTACTACAATTAATTTGAAGAATTCAAAATCTTAAAGTTAAATGACCTCTAAATACATGTGATAATTCTTTAATTTATAAAACATGTATGTGAAGATTTTAATCCGATAAGCCTTTTAACTAATAACTTGACTTTAATAAGTATAAAAATAATTTGAAATGCAACATAAAATAGTGAATAAAGAGCACGCAAAGTTGTAAATGATTTATTAGAAATCTGAAAAATACTTTTGTAATTACCCCAAACTAAAATGATATAAATGAAATATTCCCAAAAAAAACTGCAATTTACATTTGTACCTCTTCTTATTTAGCAATTTTTCTGTACATTGCCATTATTAATACCGATTCCAACTAAAAGACTTATATTTTTAAAAATTATTGCATTATATTCTTCCACACTATATACCAAATACACCACTCTGAAAATCTCTATAATTTTAACAATAAAACTATATATTATGTGCAATTAAAAAAAAAAAAGCGAGGATACAAATTTTGACGAAGAACATTGATCTTCTACTTTCCCATGCTCGTTGACTGACAAAAAACTCCATAAAATACGCAAAGAAATCATAGTTTCAATTTCAAAGCAATTATGCGTTGGTTCTAGCCCAATAAAAACAAATCGAATTGACTGACTTACAAATTTTATTTTCTTGGAGAAAAAAAAAAACCAGACCACTCACTTTCTGAAGTAATTAATGCCCCATAAAACACGCAAAATCAATCCATGGAGCTTTTCCGTCCCTCTCTGTCTCGTAGGTGTACTATCACACCATGTTTGTAAAAGGAGATATGATACAATAGAGGTTGTTAAAAAAAAAAATATTTTAAAAAAAACCTCTGAGCTGTAGCTTAGACGAGCTGGTAGGTTGTCGGTACCTTTACAACTGCAAGTTTAAAAATTAAAGTTTGAATTTTGGTATATTTGATTATTATCTCATATAGTTTCATATTAGAATGTGTTTTTTTTTTTTTTTTTTGTTAATAATTTTCATATTAGAATGTTGCATGGCGAGCATATCATCTGATCCTTATAATACAATTAAAAAACATTTTTTAATAAAAAAATTAAGTAAAAATAGTGAAAAAAAAACTCAATAATTAAATGCTCATATCCTATATTTTATATTTTCTTGGAAAGCTAACTAGGAAATTTATGTATAGGTAGATGTATTGATCTGGAACCATTTCTTAATTTATAATGATGGATGATTTGGATAATGTAATAACACAAAATTAGGTTATATGATTGTTATTACAATTAACAATGAAAAATTGACAAATGGTTATTGTTTTCAAAACAGAATTTAAAACTTGTTTTCTCTCCCTCTGTTTAGTTAGAAGAGGGGCCTGGCTTACTAATTCTTTATTACTTGATAATGTTTATTATAAAATGAGATAGTTTTTCAGACATTAAATTTTATATGAGTTAATTTCATTCACTTCTTTTATAGTTTGACTTATATACAATTTGATTTTTTAGTTTACAATTATTAATCTCTTTTAAAAAGTTTTATGTAATCATCATTTTTCTCTTTTAATATTTCATAACATATTTCAAAATAATATCAAAATACTAAATATAATTTTTAAAATTTGATAAATTAAATTAAAATTAGTACAAACTTCAGCACGTGCACATGAAAAATTTCCAATTTATACACAAAGATATAATACAAAGTGTAGGGCTATTTTCTTAGGCTCCGACCAAAGGGATTGTCATTTTGCCAATGCAGATAAGGATTCCCCACGAGGACTGCTTGGTTTGCTGCTTGAATAACCCAAAATCCTTGTTGATTTTGTGTTTCTGGCCCAACCTCATGTGCCTTGCTTATGGATCTGTACTAAATTATGGAAGTGAGTTATAAAACTTCCCCATGCTCTACATTTTGTTGTTTTTGTCAAATTTAAATTCAATCTATGCGAAGCCCATATGTATGTATATATATTATTTTTTGTTTTTTTATTGGGAAAAAATAGTAAATATTTTTCATCAATATTTTATATTTTGATTTTACCTGAGAAAACAGTGATTGGACATTAATATTTCACCTAATGAGAGGATTCTTGGTAGATCTCCAACCGAAGGAAACGACTTGAGAATCAACCCATTAGGAGTAGGCCAGGTTTGGAAGAGCAAAGGGCTATTTTCACGTTCACCCAAAAAAAAAAAGAAAAAAAAAAAGCTATTCTCACATTGTACTAACAATTATTTAATTTAATTCCAAAAATATTTTTTTTTTAAAAGCAAAAGGAAATTTCGCTGTCACTCCAAGCAACCAATGAATAATAAAAATTTCAATTACAAGCAAACTATTTTTATTTTTTCCTTTTTTTCCCGCTAAGAAACAAGCAAAACCACTATATATGTATAAATTTAATTTTAATTTTTGAAGAGATATAATCAAACGATATTATATGCAAATATATGATATGCGTCGGCTCCATATTGGCCAAAATTAGGCACACACTACTTTTGTTTACAGCATTCTTTTATTTTTTTCGAAAGGTGAAAGTCTTAAAACAAAATAGTTGCATTTTTTTCTTATAAGTTACCATTGTTTTCTCCATCATTTTGTTTGCTAAATTAAAAAAAAAGAATGGCAAACTTGTATTCGTAGAGTTTGCCATTCTTATTTAATTTATAATTATTGACATTTATGCTTTATGCTCTTGGCTTTAAATGTCTAAATCTTTTGTCAAAAAGAAAAGAAAAAAAAGTGAAAATAATTTAAAATTGGTAACAATAATATAAGACTAAACTGATGTGGCAAATAATGTGTATAATGTTTAATTAATTTGTTTTTCAATTCATTTATTTATTTAAGAATTTATTTATTTATATTATAGATCATGTTGGTGATCATGTTTGTATCAACCCGTTTATTAATTGTGTTGAAATTTCTCAATCCTAATTCGTACATATTTAATATATGTGTTCAGAGACATAATCAAATGTAGATTTAAAAAATGCTTATGATAATTTTTACTAAGTGAATCTCGACGGTAGAAAGAAACTTTATTAATATAAAAAATTCACTTAATTAGGAGATATAATGAGCCTTACTTTATAATATGGATATAACAACCATAGTAAATTAACTTAGAAAATAGAAACAAAATTAAAAAAAAATAAAAAAAAAATTAGAAAAACAATAAAACATTTATTAAGTAGCAATTTTTAATTTTTCAAAAGATCAAACTTATCACTTATAAAATCTGAATTTATAATATCAACAATCTCTTTCAATATAGTCAATCATGGAGTTTGCTAGAAATTCATTATCTATTTTTTTGTTTATAAGTTTTATTCATGAAAAAATTCGTTTGTTGTTGCTATGGAAACTGAAAGAGTCAATACAAGATAAATCAACATATTAATCAGGAAATAATATGTTGATTTTTTTTTTTTGTTTTAATCAACAATTAACACAAATAAAAAAGATAAACAATATTTTGAAACTGTGGATGATTAATTACATCATCCTTGTAAATATTAATTATCTCCTCAAATCTAATATGTCATTCTTAATAAAATTTTGAATATATTTTAATTTTCAGCTAGACTACAAATAGAATGTATAGGGGATGATTTAAACCCATGAATAAGATTTAATGTATCGCTAAGGGTGAAGAATTTCATTGTTTTATTTGTGAATCTATTATTCAACTTTATCAGCTAAAAATCTATTACATTATTGAATATGGTAGAATTATAATAATCTTCCACTGTAATATTATTTTACTATTGGCAAAAACGTGTTGTGCTTTTCATGTAATTATCACTAAGATCAGTCACATTGATATAATAAATTTTACAAAATAATTTTTTTTTTATGGTATGAGAGCTAGAGGGGTAAATTAATAATAATAATATTATTATTGATGATGTTACATATGTTAAACAAGTTGAGGTGTTTAACTTATTTTAATTAAATATTATTATTTATATTATTTTTTTACATTTTAATATATTTAAAATGTATTTATTATTATTTTAAATTTTTATTCATTTCTTTAACTCATTCATGTCAATTAGTATTAATTTTGAGTTAAATAAATTAACGTATTTAGTGATCCATTAATAATTGTGTTAATATTAATATGTTAATTGGCGAGTCATTTTTAAATCGTGTAATTTTGTTATCATCCAAATTGCCACCCTTAATTGTAGGACATTAATTGTTATTTTAGGGGTTTACGCCGCTTGGAAGTTAAATAAAGTCACGACACGGCAACATGACTAAAAAATGACACTGAATAAACATGTTAAGCATAAACGGGTTCGAATAAACCTGTTTAACATCATTATTAATCGTGTTGTTTTCGGAGTTGACCCATTTAATTTGAAATTGACTTGCAATAACTTGTTCATTAAAAGTTCGTTTGGTAAAGCATTCAATTTTTTTTTGTTAAAAAAATATATTTTTTTCGATTTTTTTTTATGAAAAAAAATAAAAATTTATTTGGTAACCATTTTTATTTTTTGTATTTTTGTAAAAACTTTACAAATGAAATTTACAGAAATCCATATTCGATTAATTTCGAATACTGAATCTTATCTATCTAGAGATTCTGGGTCTTTGTGCCACATGATAAAACCTGTTTTGGCCATAATTAGAGAAACCAGGTTCTTGGCCTTATCCGAGCAATCTAGAGTTCCGAACTTGGCCTAGACCTCGACAGCGGGCAGTCCTGGGTCCCAACCAATATGGGTGGTTTGGGGTCTTGATCTTGATCAAGTGATCTAAGATTCCATCCTCGACTGGATAATTCAAGGTTTCAACCTCAACTAGATGATCTGGGATCCTTGTGTCGTCCAAGATCTCGGCCTCATCTGAGCAGTCTGAAGCCCTGCTCTATTCTTGCAGTCTCAGTTCGAGGCCCCATTTAGACTGTCTTGGATTCTGGCGTTGTTAAAGACAATGGAAAAATAAATAAATAAGTCATCTTTTTGTCCTTTTTAAAAGAAAATCAAAAATGATTTTTTTTTATAAAAAAAATAAAAAATAGTTACCAAACATAATTTTGTTTTTAGTTTTTTAATAAAAAATAAAATAAAAATGGTTATCAAACGCAATTTTTATTTTTTTAGTTTTCAAAAAATTCAAAACTAAAAATCAAAAGTAAAAATTGAATGGGTTGCTAAACGAAATCTAAATATTTCAATTTTAACCCAACAAAACTATATACCTATTACAACCCATTTAAATTACAACTTTTTCCATCAACATAATATTTTTTTTAGATAACATTAACATAATATTTAACTACAATCTTATACTTTTCCCGAGATTTTTTTTTTTTTTTTTTTTTGGCTGAATATGAAGATTTGATTATGAACCCGGTGGGTCCTTCTTAGCCCAACTCCTTTTTTTAGGTAAAAGGCATGCCTATTTTGTATCCTCCAGATTGTGTTCTGTATTTCTGTTATAGACTATTGAAATTATTATTATTTTTTTTCCATTAAAACTTAAAGTTATTCATCAATCATAAATCATGATTCTATTGTAACAAATTTTTATGGCATGCAAAGTCGGATTATGATATTTGTATGCCATATCTATTTCTAAATCATGACATTTGAACATATATAGTAAGAGGTCTTTTGCAGGGTCTCTTTTGTAAGTAAAACAAGGTCATTTTCGGAAAAGCAGCTTCTTTGATGATGTAGAATCGTTGACATCATGGGCAATGCGAACAAGATGAAAATCATCAATTCTTTCAATAGAAAACACAAATGAGCAACCAAAATAAATGCTACTTCATGTTTATTTTATTTGGCAGATTTAGATCTTATGTTTATTTCTTAGCAGTTTAGCTTTTTAAATATAGATTAATTAGCACTGTTATTCCATTTTTTTTTTCCATTCAATATCTGTTAAATTTAGTCAATTTTAAAATATCGGCCATTTTTGTCAAAGACTAAGAAAGAAAAATACAAGAGAAATAAAAAAATAGATCTTTGTATTCACCATTTGAAGAACCACAGAAATAGATATACGGAGTGCAAGTAATAAAGCTATTGGGGAGCAAAAGTACTCATTGAGGAGAACAGAGGAAACGCATATCAGATTGGATAGATAGTTCATTCCTATTCCTATATGGGAAGGAGAGGGAAAATAGGAGAGAGAAAAACTTATATATAACCATTTTGTCAGGTTGGTTTTTACTATTTTTATTTATTATGCTATGTTAATTCAATCACTTATAATTATTCGACATATCACGTAACAATAAAATAAAGCTTGTCCACCCTATAAAAAATTTATTGTATGATTGTTTATGAATGATCCGCTGCACTGCCACATTATATATACAACGGTTATATATATAAGTTTTTTTCCAGAAATAATAAGCATATTTACAAATATTAAATCATCATAGTTATTCTTCACCTTTCCTACTTTTTTAATGATCGAAACCCTCTCCATGGTCTTTTCTTGCCTTCCTTTCTTAATGACTACTCATAATAACTTTTGAGTTCAAAGAGTTTGATAAAAAAACTTAAGTTCTGTTTGATATAACTTATTTTTTGCATCTTTAAAAATGCTTTCTGAAAAAGCAATTATTTACTGGCTTTGGTTAAAAAAAATTTTAAAGACCAGAAGCACTTTCGAAAAGCTTTGTTATACACATGCCTTATCATCTTTCTCTTTGCTTTCAAGTACTTGTTCCTCCATAACATATCACCCTACAAAAACTTCCCACCTGGACCACTTCGGCTCTCGCCGTGTCGTTGTGGTATCATTTACCTTGGCCGTCGAAGAATGCTTCACCAAAAATGACATCGTCGTCCACGACCGACCTTGACTGCTCATTGGGAAACACGTGGGCTACAACTACATTACTGTGGTAGGGTTTCTATACGGCGAACACTCACGCATTTGCTGTATATTTTTTTAGGGCTTAAGTTTGCATATGTCAACAAAGAAGCATAATGAATCATATCTGGATGAAAATTTTGAACATAAATACGATATAACCCGACGTTGAAGTTACTACGTTATCAACCCGTCCATAATTTGAAAGTTTAAATTTGTATATTTCAACACAAAAGTTTAAGAGCTCAAATTTAAATAAAATTTTATTGACAAAAATACGATATAACACTACCGAAAAACAATATAACATGACAAGCTGCCACATCTTGTGGTTAGTCCAGTTATTTATAAAATTTTAGTATTTTTATGGCCATTTATGAACTTTATTTTTTATTTTAAGTTTTACTATTTTTCATTACTAATAATGATAATCAATAATACTTTCTTACTGAAATGGAAAAATACTCATTCAAGGCATTTAATTATATATTGTTTTTTATATTAAAAATTTAATTAAAAAATTAACTATTTTAGGATAGTCAATTAATTTGTTAAATAATATATGATTCACACACCAATAATTTTTCTTTTGTTTTTACACTAATTAACTAGCTCCTTAATTGCTGTTGGCCGAAACTGACACATCGGCAGTGACACTAGAATGGGCAATGTCCAATCTGCTTCACCATCCCCATATCTTAGAAAAGGCTAAAGCCGAATTGGATGCTCAAATTGGGCAAAAAAAACTGGTGTAAGAATCAGATTTTTCAAAACTACCTTATTTCTAAACCATAATCGATTGTTTCCAGCAGCCTCATTGCTGCCTCAGTACTCCGACGACTGCACCATTGACATGCCACGCGACACTGTCTTACTGGTTAATGCGTGGGCCATAGATAGAGACCCTGCGCTCTGGTATGATCCAGATAGATTTAAGCCCGAAAGTTTCGAAATGGGTAGCCCAACATGAAGTGGGCTTGACTTTGGGCTCTTTGATTCTGTGCTTTGAATGGGAAAGGGTTAGTGACAAACAAGTCGACATGACTGAAGGTAAAGGGCTCACTGTGCCGAAAGCTTTGCCGTTGGAGGCCATGTGTAAAGCACGTGGGATCTTGGATAATATTCTCTCATGATCAACATATGAAATTTGAAATATGTATGTTGTGGCTGTTTTTCGTCTCGGGCTGGGCTCCTCGGGTACCTGCAAAACCGGAACCCAATCGGTTAGGGGGGCGCCGGTGTGGTGGCCGGCGTTTCCCCTCCGATGCTTAAGTAAGTGATCATCCCTTAATTATCAGCTCAAAACCATGAAAGATGACTGAAAAAAATGGTCAAAACAGGGGGGCAGGGGGGGAGCCGAACTTAGAGGAGAAAGGGCAGGAAAAGATTTTTCTTGGGAGAGTCCAGGCGGGAAAAGCCAACGCTGGTTTGTGTGAGGTGAGGTAGATGGTGAACAGTGATCTTGGCTTTATTAGGTAATGTAATCATCACATGGAAATGTCAAATCCCCTCCCATTTCCCCAAATGCATGCCTTAGTGGTCTCCAAATCCACCAACTCAAGGCAGCCGGATTTTTAGGAGAGAAGAGAGGGAGAGGGTGGCGGTTAGGTGGGAGTTGGTGGTGCCTTGGGCTGCGTGTGGCTCCAGATTCGGCTTCCCCCTTTTGCCCCTTTTATCACTTACCTCATAACTTACACATGGAGGGTCAGGATTAATCCACTGATGGCCTGATGTCCCAGATGGGAGACAAGTGTCTCTACCCAAGTTTATGGGCTTAGGAAGTTCTCTGGGCTTAGGTGGCCCACCACATTGTTGGGTATTTAATTTATTACCCATGATTACTAGGTATTGGGCCTAATTGGTGGGTAAAAATCCCCACAACAATGTATAAAACGATTTGATTAGCTTTGGTATGCCGAAAGCATATATATATATATATATTATAATATTGGTCAATTAATATTTGGCGTATTTTATTTGGTTAAGTTAAAATTTATATTCGTACACTTAGTCGGCTTGTAAAATTATTAGGAATATACATTTAAATTATGAATTTGATTAAGCTTGGATGAGATCTCAATCTCCTTTAATTTATAAATTAGTTAAGCTGAAAAATGATATTAGATTTAGCAGTTTCTTTAAACCAAGACCTTTTTAACGTCCTAAAAATAATGAAAAAGAAAACATGTGGGTTGAGCCAACATACAGTGAAAGAAATTTTCCTGTGATCGCCAAACATCTTTACACAGGAAAAAAAAGAAAACAAATTTCATTAATGAAATCTTACTCTTACTCTTCAAAAATAATATAAAAACAAAATGGTTTAAGTAAACTATAAACATACAAAAATAACCTGTTTAATTTTTAAAATATATTTTTTATTGTGGATAACCAAACACTTTACCACTTCTTTGTAAAGCATAATGTTTTAGAGAAAGTGCTACAAATAAATATTACGAAAAATAAATACTAATACAAAGGAAATACCAAACACATCCTAAGTTAAAAGGTGTGACTATTTAATTACTTTGTTTCTTTGATAAACAATATTTAATTACTTAAAACAAAAAATACGTGATTAAAATGAAACATGAGTTTTTTCTTTCAAAAAAAGAAAAGAAAGCATTAATTAAGATGCTATAATAATATGAAAAGAAACGAATGCCATAATTCAAAGAATTCGGAGGCTTAGGTTTGAATTAGAGAAAACAATTGATCTATAAAGCATTGAATCCGTAATAATTTTAATTATTATTAATTTTTTTTTAGATTGGTTATTATTGATTTTGTGTGTGGATGAATTTAGAATATATACTATTCTTTTATCAACCACATTAATTTTATATGACATCATTTTGTAAATAAAATTTAGTGAAAAAAGTTTATATCCTAAAAGGCTGTTTAATAAAACATCAATTATTCGATGTTCACTTTGGCATATAATAATTTATCTACGTATACTGGAATTTTATTTTCTAGAAATTATTTTTGAATTTATAATGCATATTGCATGAGAGGTGGCAAATGTTAAAAACTCGTATCCTGATTAAGTTATTGAAAGGTAGTACTGCTTTCCATGATTAGTAATCAAAGGTCTTACTGTAGAAGGACTGCTTTGGAGATATGTTTGCCAGATTCGATTGAATAAACGACAATGTCATACCGAAAATGTAAGAACACATTTAGGAATAGTGGTGAATTCCCTAATACAAATTCCAGAACGCAAACCTTTGTCAAGTAAAAGCCACAAAATTTCAAATTTTTGCGGCCACATCACTTTTCGATTGGTTTAGATTCTTACTGGTGAGATTCTTTTATTTTTTCTTTTGGTATAATATCTCCTTAAAGAGTTTAAAGATCTAATATGTGCCTAATATTATAATTTTTCGAAAATAGTACAATATTATTAATTTTGGTAGTTGAGAGCCGAGCATTGTGTTAAAAAAAATTATTTTGGAATTGAGTTTAACGTTTCTAATAGCTCAAAACAAATTTAAAATAGGAGGCCAAAATGAAATATTTTGCATTTTATTTTAACTAGATCATGTTTGAGAGTGCTAATTACTACAAAGAAAAACAAAAATGATAGCAAAACTAACACTGGGGGTTGATTAGGAAAGATGAGGAAATACAAATGTTAAAGATGAGAGCATTTTGAAAACGGGTTATTATTACTTGACTCAAGAGAAGATAATACCAACAAAAGAAAAAGTTTAAATGCATTTTAGTACATTCTCAAATTAAATTTGTTCAATTAGGAGTTTTTACAATTAATTTTACCACATAAAAAAAAATAAACAGAGTAATATAAAAATTCATTCCAATGATTTTTTTTAGAAAGCATGTTAAGTTGATGTGGCAAAGAAAAAAATAAAGCTGTCTATAAGAACATCTTCAATGAAGTGTGGATTGCTAAATTAACATGCCACATAAGTAGATATAGACATTGTTTTGAAAAAATACACTCAAATAATAACGTCTATAATGAATATCGAGTTGACGTGGTCTTAACATTGTCAAAGTGATTGTCTACTTCTAAAAGCTCTATTAGACATTGTCAAGTTTCCAAAAATGTAAATTTTTTTTTTAAAAACTAATTTGTTTAAAAACTGAATATATTTAATAAAATATATAATTAATTAATAACTATAAATAACATTTGTGCACATTATCATTGGAGATTAATTTTTTAATTGAATGTACATTTATGCCATATAAATTTAAATTATGTTTATTTCTATACTTAAGAGCATTTTCAAGTGAGAATGTAGATTGCTATATATATGACATATAAATATATATTGTTTAAGAACATCTTTAATTGCTTTGTAGATTGGAGTCTACGTGGCACATAGAATATAAGTCTTTGTTGCTTATGTGGCAAATGTCTATTTAATAGACAGTGAATATTTAAAAGTAGTCTCCAATGGAATCTGTTCACAATAAAATTAATAGATTATGTGTAAGTTTTTTTAAAAATTATATTTATTTAAAATTCCAAAATAATATAAAAAAGAATAAAAAAGGAGTTAATTCCTGAGTCACATTGTCTAACAGACCTTCTGAAAGTAGACAGTCTATTTGACAGTATCTATTTTATTTTTTGCCACATCAGCTTAACAGAGCTAATAGACAGAGTCATTGGAGATTTTTTTTTTAAATCTTTCTATATTTATGATGTGGCAATAAAAATAGAGCAATCCACAGTATCATTGGAGATGCTCTAAATCTATATGGCATAAATACTAGGGGTGTGCAAAAAAACCGACTAACCGATTAAAATAACCGATCCAATCCAATCCAACCTGATCGGATCGGTTATTTTAGTGTAATTGGATTGGATCGGTTATGAAAAATTAAAAACCGAAGGTCGGTTCGGATCGGATCGGTTCGGGGTGTTAAAAACCGACCAAAACCGATCCCATCCAAACCGACCACTTTTTTTTTTAAACAAAACATATGAAAATTAGTTTAATATTATTAGTATGTAGGCTTTGTTATATTAGCTTAAATTTAGAATTGGATTACTCGATTATTGTATTAGTGTAATAATTTTGTTTTAGTTTAATATGTTTATTTGTCATGTTATTTTTTTAATCATTTATGTGTTAGGTTTTGAAAAAACATATAATTTTTTATGGATTACTTAGTGGGCACTTTATGTGTTAGGTTTTGAAAAAAACATAATTTTTTAAACAAAATTTAAGTACAACAAATTTTTGGTACAAAAAATAGCTCAAATGTCAAATATTCAAAGTAAAAAAGCTCAAAAATTAAATTTTGAAAAGTCTAAAAAAATTAAATAAAAATTTAAGCGAAACCGATCAACCAAACCGATCCAATCCAATTACTAATTGGATTGGATTGGATTGGATTTAATGTATAGATCGGATCGGATCGGATTGGAAAACAAAAAACCGATCACTAATTGGATCGGATTGGTTATTTCCAAAATAGGTCGGATCGTAACCGATGCACACCCCTAATAAATACACATTCAATTCAAAAATTATTCTCTAATGGTAATGTATAAAAATGTTATTTATGGTTATTACTTAATATATATTCAATTAAATATTTTTAATTTTTGAGTAAATTGAATTTTTAAAGAATTTTTTTTTAAAAAACTTGATAATGTTTGACAGAGTTTCAAGAAGTAGACATTCACTTTGACAAAGTCACGTCAGCTCGATATTCATTATAGACTTTAGCATTAGAGAGCATTTTTTTTAAACAATGTCTATATTTACTTATGTAGCATATAAATTTTAACAATCTATATTTCATTAGAGATTCTTTAAAAATGTCTACTGTTAGAAGCTTTGATGGATAGTTTGACTCATAAATTTTATTTATTTTTATTAATTTTTATTGAAAGAAAATTAGTTTATCCTTTTTTGGTCTGACGCTCCAATTTTTCTTCAATCTCCATCTCTCGTTCTTGTTTCCTTTTATCCATTCCTTCAATTCTTCAATCATCATTTTTTTTCGTCCATTCTAACAGCTACGTCAAGAACGACTATGGAAAAATATGCCTAACTCGGTATCTTAGCCATATTTTTTTCTTTTTAGCAGCTCTCGCCTCTCTCTCAAGCACACAAAAATTTTACATAACCAATTCACACAGCTTCCTTCACATACACATAAACAATCAAAAAACCACGTTGATAATAGAGAGAAAGAGAAATTTGCAGCCAATTTTGGGAGAATAAAATCAAAAAATATACAGCAAGTAAGTAGAGAGAGAACATGAAACGAATGATCGTTTAATCAGCCACTTCCATCTCAACTTCTGGCTGGCGGTCAATTTAACATTTTTTCCACCTCCTTTCTATTCCCCAAAAGAAAAACACCTTTGCCCCTAAATTTTCTCTAACACATACACATACACATACACATACACATACACATACACATGTAACACAGTTAATGCACAAAGATTGAATAATATAGTATAGATTAAGAAGAATCAGTTTTTATTTTTTATTTTTTTTCAAAGATAAATTTTAAGTGGTCAAGTGTGTAGCGCGCACATGACCCTTTCTACACGTTATCTATTAAAATTTTTAAAAATTGAACAAAAATACAATATTTTTAAAATAGCATATATCAAATGTCAAAATTAATTTTACGCCATCTAAACGAAATTATGTAATTTTCCCACAAAATAATACCTCCATTGATTCTTTGCCTTGCATCCAGAGACAAGGTGTTTTATGAGATCTTTTGTGAGTGGTTCAGTGACCACAGCAGCAGTATCTGTAAGAGCACAATAGGAGTGTCTCTCTTTAGGCAAAACCCGAGCGTTAGCCTCGGCCGACTTATTTGGGAACGAAGACCAGAAAGACACACCAACACTTTAAACATTGCAGTATTGCCCCAATAAACCTGAATATTGGAACTGCAATATTGTCATTGTTGCTAGCTCCTGATCATACACATATACGTTGTTGTACATTAGTACGCTATTAACCCCTTTTATAGACAAAAAATAAAAATGCTATTAGTTTGAAATGACATATTATTAATTTGGTTTATTTTAAATTTTTAAAAATTAAAAATCTATATATGGATTAAAGTGAATCACAAAAAAATTTGCCAATTTAATTGACATATGAACCTGTTCTGTTGATGATGATCATTCTCAGTGACAAATAGCATATTCATTTGATTTTTATATAGTGCTTTGGTTGTTAGTTTAATACATCCAATTATTACTAAACAACAAAAGTAAAAAAAAAAAGAATAATTTTGACACATACATAAAGAAAGAATCGTTTGGCAGCATTATGAGGTGGTGGTGGATTCGTACGTTAATGGTTAATGGATGCAAACTAGCTAGAAGGGGGTTGGAACGCGTTGGAAGTGTGTGGGATATTATTGGAACTTCCAAGTATTTTGATTTAATACTTTATTTGTTTCGAAGTGCGAAAGGGCTGATATGTATTTATATATATATATATATATATTTATTAAGCAAAAAATATTTATATACTAATAATTTCATAACAAATATATAAACAATACCATGAATATATTTTTTTTAAATCTATTACCTATTTTATTGAAAATAAAGAAGAAGAAAAAAATTTTAAGTTATACTTGAATAGTAATACCAAAATAAAATAAAAAAATTGACAAGTAATATTTAAAGGGATTAGGAAGACTTGACTACTAATATTAAATAGTAATAGTAAAAAATATTTCAACAATTTAATGAAATTTTCTACAAAAATTGATTGGCTACAATAAGAAAAAAAGAGAAAATCTTTGTGATATATATTGAGAAAGTTTATAACTTGCGGAACAAGAAACTAAAGAACAGAGAAAAGTAAAGAAGAGAGAGAGAGAGAGAGAGAGAGAGAGAGAGAGAACTTGAAAAAAAGAAGAAAATTTTGTATATTGTTTGCGTAATCTGTAAATTGTACAAGATAAGATTCTGTTTTTGTGTTTATATATCACACAAGACTGATACATGTGATAACACGTATATCACATGTGAGCTATTAACAAACATCTTTTACAACTTCCTAGCTAACAATATGATTAGCTATGTAACTAACTTGAGCTGACGTGGAGAAGCAAGTGGAGAAGCTTAATGAAGCTTACTTAACTCTTACATTCTCCCTCAAATTAAGCTTCTACTAATTCTGAAATGTCTGCAAACCAATTCCAAGCCTTGATCTTAAGTAAGAAAATCTGGTAGTTCCTAGAGCCTTTGTAAAGATATCAGCCACTTGTTCTTCTGTAGGTACATATCTAATCTCCATTACTTTTGTTAGTACCTTATCTCTAACATAGTGTATATCAATTTCAACATGCTTAGTTCTGGAGTGTAGCACTGGATTATAAACTAGAGCTACTGCTCCCAAGTTATCAGACCATATTATTGGAGAAGGCAACTTTAAACCAAGTTCTATTGTCAATTGAAACAACCAACTCATTTCTGTAGTGATGTTTGCCAAGGCACGATACTCAGCTTCTGTACTACTTCTAGCAACTACAGATTGCTTTTTACTACTCCAAGAAACCATGTTTGGTCCCAGAAATATGCAATATCCATTGTATGATCTTCTGTCATCAGGATTGCAAGCCCAATCACTGTCTGCAAATCCATGAAAAAGAAGCCTCTCATATTCAAATTTCTTCAGCAATACTCCATATTCTGATGTCCCCTTCAAGTATCTAAGCAACCTCTTGCAAGCTTCCCAGTGGTCAGTTTTTGGTGAGTGAAAAAATTGACATAACTTGTTGACAACAAAGGTAATATTTGGCCTTGTAATACTCAGATATTGCAAAGCACCTACCACACTCCTGTAATTTTCTGGCTGCTTAAGAGTATCTCCATCATGAATAGAAAGCTGTCTTCCAATAACCATAGGAGTTGAATATGCTTTAGCATCATGCATTTGAGTTTTGATTAGAAGATCACTTGTATACTTCCTTTGAGAGAGCTTAATCCCTTGACTTGATCTTTCAACTTCAATCCCTAGAAAGTAATTCAGACTACCCAAATTTTTCAAAAGATAGGTTTTATTCAAACCAATTATGAGATCATCAATGAATTTGACATTGGAACCTGTTATAATCAAGTCATCCACATACACAAGAACAAAATAATGAATTTTGTTTTTGTTGTACACAAACAATGAGCTATCAGCTACTGAGCCTACAAACCCTCTCTGAATCCAGCTACTTCTGAGTTTGTCAAACCAGGCTCAAGGTCCTTGTTTCAAACCATAAATTGCCTTTTGTAGCTTACACACATAAGTGGGATTAGCTTTGTTTATGTACCCCTTTGGTTGCTTCATATACACTGTTTCTTGTAAATTACCATTAAGAAACGCATTATTAAAATCCAATTGCCTGATTGGCCAATTGATAGCGACAACTACTGTAAGAATCACCCTTACTGTTGAAGACTTAACGATTGGAATGAAAGTCTCAAAATAGTCAAAACTAGGTTTCTGATTAAACCCCTTTGCTACTAACCTTGCCTTGTATCTTTCAATACTACCATTTGCCTTATATTTGATCCGATATACTCACTTGTTACTTACAATGTTCATGTCTAGAGTATAAGGAACCAAAGACCATGTATCTGAACCCACCAAAGCATTATATTCTTTGTCCATTGCCTCCTTCCATTAGGAGTGTTGCAGAGCAAGACTTACTGTTTTAGGTTCAGCAACAAAGACAGTGCCTAAGTTTGGAGGTAAAACCTTTTGAGTCTTAGCATTTAAAGATTTTTCAGCTTCAGATTGATAAGCCTTTGGATTCATAATGCCATTCTTAGACCTTGTTATCAAAGAGTGAGAATTCTATGAGACTGGCAGATCAACTTGTAACTGGATGCCCTGATCATTACCTTCCATTTCAGATAGCTTATTCTCAGGTGACACAGAGCTGTGATCAACAAGTGAACTAGTGATATTCACATTGTCAGTAGTTATGTGTTCAGAAGTAGTGTCAACAGCTATATTAGTACCAAACAAACTTGTTGATGCAGGCATAGTAGTAACATTTTCATTTCTAGACAAATTAGGCATAGTAGTCTTGTTTTCAATGAAATTACCACAGCAATCAACAAGTGGACTAATGATATTTTGATTTGTAGCTTATGTGTGTCCAGAATTAGCTTCAACAGTTGTATTATGACCAACAAAACTTGTTGGTTAAGACAAATCAGCCAAACTCTGACTTCTTGACAAATTAGGCTTAGTAGTCTCTTTTTCAGTGAAATTACCACATCAATCAATAAGTGGACTATTGATATTTTGATTTGTAGCTTCTGTGTGTCCAGAATTAGCTTCAATAGTTGTATTAAGACCAACAAAACTTGTTCATTTAGATAAATTAGTCAAACCCTGACTTCTTGACAAATTTGGCAAAGGAGTACTTAATTGAGTTTTACTGAATTTAGCAGCTTCAGGATTTGCATTTTGTCTTTCTTCTGCTTGAATAGTTTTAGTAGTTACACTATCTACTTGTGTATCTAATAGAACTTTTGACACAATGGAAAGAATAGGAAGAGGCATATATTTAATAGTTTTACCAAAGGTTGAATTGAGCTAGAAAACGGTGAAACTGTGATCAAGATCTTGCTTACCAGGTTTGTTGCTGTTGATCGAGTGTCTGTGAGATCAACATTAGGTAAGATTCGAGCTTGAAGATCACTCATTTCTATGTTTTCCATTGCTACAACTATTGAAGCTCTGATACCATAAGAAAGTTTATAACTTGCGGAACAAGAAACCAAAGAACAGAGAAAAGTAAAGAAAAGAGAGAGAGAGAGAGAGAGAGAGAGAGAGAGAGAGAGAGAGAGAGAGAGAGAGAGAGAGAGAGAACTTGAAGAAAAGAAGAAAACTTTGTATATTGATTGTGTAATCTGTAAATTGTACAAGATAAGATTTTGTTCTTGTGTTTATATATCACACAAGACTAATACATGTGATAACACGGATATCACATGTGAGCTGTTAACAAACAGCTTTTACAACTTCCTAGCTAACATTATGATTAGCTATGTAACTAACTTGAGCTGACGTGGAGAAGCTTAATGAAGCTTACTTAACTCTTACATATATATGTAGAATTAGCATTGACCCTCACTTATAGGGGCTATTCTGGTCCCAACAAATACTAATTTTTTTTAAATAGGTCGTAGTATGATGGTCTTTATAAGTATTAATTTATTTAAATAGATATTAGTGTGACTTGAACTTGGTTGTGGTAGTTTTTACAATACTTATGCTAAACTGAATGCAAACTAAAAAGGATTGGAACGTGTCGGAAGTGTTTGGGACATTAAATTGAACTTTCAAGTGTTTTGATTGAAGACTTATTTGTTTTGAAGTGCGAGAGGGCTGATATTTATTTGTTTATTGAGCAAAAATATTTATATACTATATTTTCATAACATATAAACAATACCATAAAAATGTTTTTTAAAAACTTACATGTTTTATTGAAAAAAAAAAATTCTTAACCTATTTTAACATGTTTTACTTGTGAATATTTAGGACATGGCAGTAGGAATATTTATATGGATTTTTAAAATTAAGTTAAACTTGACTAGTAATATTAAATAATAAAAATAAATCTTTCAACAATTCAATGAGATTTTCTACAAAAAATTGATCGGCTACCAAAAAAAAACTTTGATATGTGTTGAATNAAAAAAAAAATTCTTAACCTATTTTAACATGTTTTACTTGTGAATATTTAGGACATGGCAGTAGGAATATTTATATGGATTTTTAAAATTAAGTTAAACTTGACTAGTAATATTAAATAATAAAAATAAATCTTTCAACAATTCAATGAGATTTTCTACAAAAAATTGATCGGCTACCAAAAAAAAACTTTGATATGTGTTGAATTTGTCCTGACCTTCACTTGCAAGCTATTCGATCTTTACAAGTATTAATTCTTTTTAAAGAGGTGATAGTGTGATGGTCTTTACAAGTATTAATTTTTTTTGTTTTGTTTTTCGTTTTTGAAATAGATAGTAATATTATTTGGACTTGGTTATGACGACCCTTAAAATACTTACGTAATGGATGCAAACTAAAAGGATTGGAACGTGTTGGAACTGTGTGAGATATTATTGATCTTTCATAGTATTTTGATTGAATACTTGTTTGTTTTGAAGTGCGATAGGGTTAATATTTATTTATTTATTGAGCAAAAATATTTATATACTATATTTTCATAACAAATAAACAATATCATAAAAATATTTTAAAAAAAACTCTTAACTATTTTATTTCAAAAAATAAGTAAAATCCACTTTAGTATCTTTAATCTTTTTTTTTTTTTTCAAATAGAGATATTATAATTAATTTTAACACTATAATATCTTGTATTTTATAAAATATTGTAATTCAGTCCAATTAAGTTATAAGTTTAACATATTTTGTTAAATATACTTTAATACCTTAAATTTTAAAATGCACTTTAATACTTTAAAAAATTTAGATGAATAATTTGTGCAAATTGATACCTTTTAAATTGAAAAAAGTTGCACATTTGTCCAAATTGAGTTTAATTTAGTAAAAAATTGATGAATTTCGTCAATTTAGAGGACATGTGCATAACAAGTTACTCTAAAAATTAGTTTTTTCATTTTTAATTTTACCAAAAACTAAAAAAAGAAAAGAAAAGAAAAGCCATTAATGANTTCAATGAGTATTTAATAATATATAAAATTATGAAAACTGATTTGAAATTATACTCAACATTGAGGAATGTTTCTGAAATTTAACCATTTATACAGCTTACCTTTTATAAAAAATGAGTTAATTCTATATAAGCCTTTTAACGTTTAGTTTAATTAACTGAGAGCATCTTCAATGGAAAATATAAATTGCTATATATATAGCATGAAAATAAATATTATTTAAGGAGGGTGTATTTAATCAAGACTTTAGAAGACTTTTATGAAATTAAAAAGTTTAGATGTATTCAATACAGACTTTTAAAAAGTTTATAAAGTCATGGTGTATTCAATGTGAACTTTTAAAAACTTTTAAAAAGTTTATAAAAGTCATGAGGTATTCAATTAAGACTTTTTAAAAGTTTATAAAGTCATGAGGTATTCAATTTATCAATGACTTTTAAAGACTTTTATAAATGAAAGACTTTTGTAGACTTTTTAGTCAAAAATGGAAAGTTTATGCTTATAAAAAGTCTTTCATTCTCCCCCAAAACTTTTGTAAACTTTTAAAGACTTTTTAAATGATTCCAATTATTTTACATTATTTTGGAATTCTTTTCTCTTTATATCTCTTCTTCTCCCTCTTCATCCCTCTCTACTGCAGNTGTAATTTTCTTTAAGAAAAGACCTAAATGACTAATTTTTTATATATTTTTTTAATCATTTACTTTTGTTTAATTTGAAAAGTAGAATATCTAATATATTTTTAAATACTAAAAAATAAAAATAATTATGAATTTCGGTAAATATTTTTTTAAATAATTTTTTTATTGAGATAATTTATATTTTTATTCTATTAAAAATATTTTATTGATGTAAAAAAATATAATTATACTACTACGAAGTTTATATCGTATTTAGAAGTTAATAAAAGTATACTAAAATATTTTTTAAAATGAAAATCAACACGTATAAAAATCTTCCGTATCTATGTGAAATAATATAAAAGTTATTTAAATTTATAAGTCATTAAAAAAAATGTTTATAAAAGTCGTTCAAAGTCTATGAAAGTGATTTAAAAAAAAATATAAAAGTCATTCGAAGTAAATTATATTTTTATTAACTCTATAAAAGTCTATAAAAATTTATTAAAGTCTACAAAAATCTATAATTTAAAAAAATCTCCAAAAATTCTAATTAAATACACCCTACTAAAATATATTCATCTAAATTTTTTTATTTGATTCTAAATTTTTAAAAGAAATATTTTTTATCATTAATTTTTTTATCTATAATATTTTTTTTATAATTTTTTTTCCATCTGAATTTTGTTCATCTTTATTTTATTTTATTTTATCTTAATACGTGTATATAAGTTGGTGGTAGATATTTCTTAATCCAAACTAACCGACCATCCAATATACATATATAATATTTATAATATTTGGAGAATAATTTAATTATATTTTAAATATATTTATATGTTTTTAAATTATTTAGTTTGAAATGTTAATTTTATTGAATAAGAATACAAGATATTATTATTATTATTAAATTCAAATTATTAAAAAAATAATAATATTTTTAAACAAATTAACAAATATAAAAAATAGAGTAACCGAACCGAATTCACGCCCACCCGTCATTATGTATCAAAATCTATGTGATTTGCCCTCGATAAACCCAAAAAAGAGATTTGATACTCTCAAAGCGTTCTATTTGTCCATCAAGGAAATTGGAAAACAACTTTTATTTATTTTATTATGGGTACAAATACTTACAATAATACTCAATCCACTAAATATTTCACCAAATAGTTTACATAGTGTGATGTTAGTTTTGAGTTACACTTTTTTTTTTTTCTCAAAATAAAGTTTCATTAAACCAAAAGACAATCTCAGGAGGACATTAGAAAATCCTCACTTGGAAAACTTGATGCTGAATATCATCAGGAAGAAATTCAAAACAAACAATCTCCGAAAACCAATTCTTTGCGTCCATTGACTAACTAAGTGAGCTACTCTGTTATAATCTCTAGGGGACCAAACAAAAAAAATATTATCAAAATAAGAACTACACCTAACAATATGATTGAAGGTCAAATGATTTGACCAATGCAGAGCCGATTTTGAATTTTTCTCTAAGCTTTGAAAAACAGTTTGAGCATCTCTAGCACAAATGATATTCGGCCAACTTTCGCCCAAAGCAATCTCTATGGTTGGCTCGACCGCCTCAATCTCAGCAACTTCAGGATCACCAGTTTGCATTTGAAAATAATAAATTCTAGCAATTCTTCCATAATGATCTCTAGCCACTACACCTAAAAAACTGGTATCATTCCTAATTGCAGCATCAGAGTTAAGTTTGATGAATCCAAAAGGAGGTGGTGTCCAATAATTCGTTCTCACTGTAATCCAAATTTGTCTTCTTAGCCCCTCCTATTTGGTGATAGCTTGTTTAAGTTCACAAAATCTAGTTTTCAAAGCTTGACTTGACTCAACAATGGAAGGCTCGACCTCTTTAAACGCCAAGTTATTTCTCACCCACCATAAATGCTCCACTAACAGGGCACTATACAATTGAAAATCACCTCTATCAGAAATATGCACATTGAGAGTCTTTGAAGGCAAAAGAATTGAATGGAGAAAGAAATGAAAGTCATGATTGTCTTCATTCTCCCACTTGATTCCCCACGGGCTCCCGAATCAGAGTCCTCTAGCAAACATGCATTGGAAAAACACTCGAGTCATCGATTCAACACAGCTGCAGCCCTGCACACACTGATCATCCACAATACAGATTCCTCTTTTAATGAGATTTTCTTTTACCATAAGACCATTATTCGCCATTTTTCAGAGAAACAATTTTGTTCTTTCATGAAGTTTGGAATTCCATATCTCCTTCCACCATGGCATATGAGTTCCTTCATCCCTAAAGATGCATTGATAAAAAATCTTGACTGATTGAGTTACACTTATTTATACATAGGTTAACTTGTCAAGATAATAACATATCATATATGCGATATGATTTGGTAAACAATTTAGTAAAGGGAATATTCTACTAAACTTTCAGATGTTTAACATTTCAAAAAAATCTTTTAAAATTAATTTCCGTCTGAATTTGTTTTATCTCTCCTATGATAAAATAAATGAAATGCCTGTTAGAATAAAAAAATCATTTCTTTTACCATTTGTTTCAATTATTAATACATATGCTATTTAAATGTTCTACTTTAGATAATAATAATAATATAAATATCTAAAACTTATAAATATGACAATAAATGAACTGCAGAATGAATATAGTACATAGTATAACACTGAGTGGTAAACTAGAGAGTTTAGTTTTGAGCTAGCTTAATTACAAAACAAATATCAAAAACCAAAGAAGGAAAATGACTGAGAAAGCAAGATAAAACGAGAGAAAAATAAAATGAAATAGCAAACTTTAATTGAAGGAGTTTTGTGATTAGATGTTTCTAATAAATTCAATTTAGTTCTATTAAAGTATCTCCAATGATACTTTTTATTTTAAATAGTATAATTTTTAAAATAAAGAGTATTTTGAATAATTTTTTAGGTCTAAATGCACTTTAGTATCCTTTAAAATTGAATGTATTGATACAAAAATTTCTACAATTAATTTGTGCAAATTGATATCTTTAAATTGAAAAAAATTGCACATTTGTCAAATTTAGTTAAAATTGATAAATTTTGTCAACTTAGAGATTACGTGCATAACATGTGACCCTCAAAATTGATTTGTTTATTTTTTATTATACCGAAAATTAAAAAATATGAAAGAAAATTTGAAATTCATTTATGTCTTTTCTTTCAATTTTTTTAATTTTTTTTTAATTTTTGGTACAATTAAAAATAAATTTTTTTTAAGGTAATTTGTTATGCACGCGACTTTTAAATTTACGAAATTCATCAATTTTATGGACCTAAATTAGACAAATGTGCCATTTTTTTCAATTTAGAAGGTAACAATTTGCACAATTTAATTGTAGAGACCCATATAAACAAATTCAATTTTAAAGGGTAGTAAAGTGTATTTAGACTTATTTTTTATTTAACTCCAATAACACTCTTTATAATCATTATTCATTTTACATTTCTCAATAAACAATTATCATTAATATTTTTTCTTCATTTTTTATGCTTTCTAAACCAATGTAGTATTAAAAAAATTGAAATACAAAATTATAATTAATATATTTAATTATAAGTATGCATAGAAAATTGTAGAGCAATAAATGAAATTTTATATAAATAGTGAGTTTGGATCTCTACATTTAGATAACCAAGCTCTATTCTCTATTTTATTTTAAAGAATCCATTAAAAAAAAAAAATGTAGTTTTATAAAATAAAATAAAAAACTTTTAAACAGAACATTAAAAATGCTCACATCCTATACATGTCACCAAAACGAGCCGCTAAATCGCTAATAAGTAATAACTTCTTAACAAAAACTGACTTGGCTTTAATAGACTGCTGACTCAGCTTTGACTATTGTTGACTTTATTTTCTTCTTCCAAAAATACGAGCACCAGTTGCAACCCAAAAAACAGAGCAAAAGGTAAAGAACCAAAAAAGCTTGCTCAGAAAACCAGAGAGGCTTAACACCTTTGACTGAAAGGCAGTGTTAGAATATGGTTGAGTTTTATACAAACGAGGAGGAAGAACACAATGATAGAATATTGTAAATATTATTATCTCATGTATTACTTATCCCTAGTTTAAACATACCGATAGTTTAGCTTAGGTGGTTTAGCAATGATTATCCTTATAACAAAAGGAATTTATGTACTGTATTTAAACCTTGGTTTTTACTCAGATGAATATACGAGCTTTTTACCAATTCTCAAACTGTTATACACAACTCAACTAAAATCTGAAAATTTCTCTCTATGTTATTTCAAAGGGCCAAAAGACCAGACAAGAAACAAAAGAGGGGGGCCTAAAGGCCTTACAACAAAAACAAAAAGAAAAAAACTACGCGTGTTTGCACAATCAAAAAGAAAAGAGCTCTACAAAGCTCCTCCTGCCCTCCAGAGAGCACTAGAGGAGGAACCGAGCTTATCAATAGAGCTAGAAGAGAGAAAGATTCGGGGATGGCTCTCTCCGAAGAATGAGGAAAACGAAAATAAGTTTTTGATCTTAAAGCAGTTTTTGCAACTGCATCAGCTAGGCTGTTGGTACATCTGGGGTGCCAGCTAAGCTTCCAATCCAATATAAGAAACCTAGCCCGATTATTAGTAATAAAAGGTTATGTTTCCCATCCCCCATGCTTGTTCGAGTTAATGAGATAACAGCATTCTTGGCATCCATGGACCAGTCAATGTAATTCCAGTCCTTTTCCAATGCAACTGAGGTTGCCCACTCAAGAGTCTCCACCTCTGCTCCTAGGGTCGTAGAGCAGAGTAGTTCCTTAGACTGGTAGTGGAGAATTTTACCTGCTGCATCCCTTGCCACAAAAGCACCATATGCTGAGTTTTCTTTCAGACTTGCATCAATATTGATCTTAATTCCCCTTCCCTCAGGAGGAGTCAAAACCTGCGTCTCATATCTCTTGACCCTCCCAGTCTCATTTGCATCTTTAAAATCCGAATATTCCTTAATCATTCAATTAAGCTTATTACTTGCAAGCCAAGGCATCGATTGAGCTTTGAACATAATGTCATTCCTTGAGTTCCATGTAATGTAAAACAAAGATAGAATCAACACCACAAAGTTTTCCTTCGACAAACCTAAAGGAATCATATTGGGAGCAGGATTAATGCATAAACTGATAATTTGATTGAAGTTTGTAAGACCCCAATTTTCAATCCTCATGCCCTACTGGCTACCGAAAACCACAAATTTAGCTATTTGGCATTCATAAAAAATATGGAAAAAGGTTTCCTCCTCAGCTCCACAAGCCGGGCAGTTTCCATTTCCTCTCTGAGTCCTTTTCCAGATTTCCATATTCGTCGGAAGGACTTCAGCTTTCATCCTCCATCGAAAAACTTTCAACCTCTCATGGATTTTAAGTTTCCAAAGACTTGCCCATTCTCGGTCCTCAGAAACAGTATTGACAAGCTGGAGATAGCTATCTTTGACAGAGAATATACCAAGATCATTGCCTTTCCAAATCAAAATGTCTTCATCTCTTGAACTTTCCCAATTGATCTGAAGTATGGCATTGGTTGACTCTGCTTCAAAAAGGGAAAAAAAATTTTGAACATCCCAATCCGCCAATTTTGAGTCTTTTAGCTCATAAACTCATCTTATACAATTAGGATTAGCCATTTCCTTCAATTTGGGGATTCCATCCTCAAGAGAAGGAACCTAACGGTCCCTGCAAGGGTTGATCCCGTAGCCATTTCCAAGTTTGAACCTTGCTCTTTTTAAGATAGGCTTTCTCCTTTCTAAAATTCCTTTCGACACAAACGAGCTACTTCTATTACTTTTGCACTCAAAGATAGACTTTCCTTTCAGGTACTTAGCCTTAAAACACCAGATCCAAAGAGAGTCCCTGTTGCTAGGAATCATCCAAGTTAATTTCGAGACAAGAGCCAAGTTTAGAACCGAGAACCTTCTGAAACCAAGCCCTCTAGCTTATTTAGGTTTACATAGCTCTCTCCATTCCTTTAAAGCAAGAAAGCTTGAAGACTTTGGATTCACCTACCACTAGAACTTGCGAAGAATGGCATTCAGGTCATTGTTAAAAGTCTTGGGAAGAAGGAATGTAGACATTTTGTAACAAGAGATTGCTTGAGCCACTGTTTTAATGAGAGTGGCTTTTCCAGCCTTCGAGAAGAGATGAGCATTCTAGCCTTGAACCCTGTTAAAAACTTTCTCTTTTATTCTTCCAAATTCTTTTCTTTTGTTTTTTCCGAGCACTAGAGAGTTGCCAAGGTAGATTCCTTGCGTTCCCATTTCCTTCAAACTTAGCTCTTGTTTAACTTTCCTTCTCATAGCAGCTGATGTATTTCTTGAGAAGAAAATATTTGATTTCTTCTCATTTACCTCTTGCCCCGACCATCTGCAGTATTTGTCCATGGATTTCCTAATAGATTTTGCATTTGTCTCATTGGCCTGGCACATGACCAAAAGGTCATTAGTATACATCAAATGGTACATAGCAGGGGCTCTTCTATCGATCTTTATTCCATGCAGATTGCCTTCATTTTCCTCCCTGTTGAAAAGCCTTGATAGGAACTCTGAACGTAGAATGAAAAGCATGGGGGAAATTGGGTCCCCCTGCCTAAGCCTTCTCTTGAGGTTGATGTCCCTGGTAACACTCCCATTGATAAGTAAGGAGAAGGACACGATTGTCACATGCCCTGTAATTAAACTTCTGAAATTTTCGCAGAAACCCCATGCTTCCATCACTCTTTCCAAAAAGCACCATTCGAGTTTCTCATAAGCTTTCTTAAAGTCTATCTTGATGATCATTAGTCCTTTTTTGCCTTTGGTTCTCTTCACTTTATGGAAAATTTCTTGAGCAAGGATGGTGTTCTTAGCTATCCACTGGTTCTTATCAAAAGCTCATTGATTGTCGAATATGATTTTATGCATAACTTGGCTAAGCCTGGTTGCTAAAATCTTCGAGACCACTTTATAAGCAAAATTACACAAGCTTATGGGACAATAGTGGTTAAGTTTTGATGGCCCTTTGATCTTTGGGATAAGCACTACCAGGGTTTTGTTGACTGTGGCCGGTATAGTTCTGCAAGTGAAGCATTCCTGAACAAAGTCACTAACTCTTTTATGGACCGTCTGCCAGTAAGTACGGTAAAAATGTCCAGATACCCATATGGTCCGGGACTTTTCATGGGATGTAGGCTCCAAACAGCCTGCCTGATTTCTTCCAAATCTAGAATCTTTGCTAGCATATAGTTTTATGCCTCGGTGATCATCTTCTCGCTTAAATCAGCTAGTTCCCTCGGGTTTTTTCGTTGAGCTGATTCGAAAAGCTCTTTGAAATATGTTATAAAAGCCTCAAAAATTTCTTTTTCGTTTGTAATATATCCTGAGTTAGTTACTATAGCATTGATTCTGTTGTGTCTTCTCTGTATAAGAGTACTTACGTGAAAAAACTTAGAGTTCTTGTCTCCATTAGCCAGCCACAGCTCTTTGGACTTTTGCATGTTAATGGATTCCATTCTATTCCTTTGAATCCATAGATTTTCTTGGATTTCCTCCTAGCGAGCCATATTTGTGTTCTCCTGTTCTTGCATTGCTTGCAGCTTTGCTTCTAGGCTACCTATCTTCTTGTTTGCGAATTCGAAAATCTCTATGTTCCAGGTTTTCAAAGCAGATGTTGTATGCCTCAAGCTTTTGAAAAGTTTATTACAGTTCTTTTCGGGTCTTTGATATTTGTTCTAGGCTTGGTGAATAATATTGAAAGAGGAAGGCTCAGTGGTCCAAGCCTGAAAAAACCTAAACGGACGTCTTCCCCTATTTTCTAGAGTTATAGTTTTTATTAGTATTGGGCGATGGTCCGATGCCTCCATTTGGAGGTGAGTCACCGAAGCCATAGGGAAAGCTTGCATCCACTCCTTGTCAACAAAAGCCCTATCAAGCCTTTGCTTGATTAAACCTCCTCCAGCATGATTATTAACCCACGTGAATCTTCTACCAATGAAGCCAAGATCTATTTCCCCACAAAGCTCCATCACTAGATTTAAGTAAAGTCTATTTCTCTAGAAGCATCTGACCCCCAACTTATCTTCCTCCTTAGTAATCTCGTTAAGGTTCCCAAAAACTATCTAGGGCATGTGCATTTCTTTAATCCAGCCATGCATATCCATCTAGAATTTACGCTTCTCATGGTTGTAAGGAGTTTCGTGGCAATCAAGGAATTTCCATGTGATAATTCCTTCACTATTAAGCACACTACCTCCAATAACTCTATCAGTGTTCCACAAATTTGTGATATTAAGGGCTTCATTCCAAAGGAGGCTGATACCTCCAGCATTTCCTTTGGCATTGACATGCCATCCATTTGTGAGACCAAGCTGTCTCCTTATACATTCTATTCGTTGCTCATTAGTCTTAGTTTCCATGAGAAACACACAATCAGGTTTGTGAGTTCACACTAAGCTCTTAATAAAATGAAGTGTCTCTTTTCTTCCTATTCCCCTACAGTTCCAAGAGATGAAGCTTGGATTGCAGAGGGGAGCTTGATCTTTCCCGCTTCCCCAGCTTAGTAATCTCTGCGAGCTTTGGCTTCTTTCTCTTTCCCGTGTTCTCGGGGATATGAATCGCATTTTGCTGGAGTTTTGTCTTGCTTCTTTTTTCTAGGATCTATTCCTGCTTGTTTTCCCCTCACCAGTTATGAATTCTTGTGTTTGGGAAGGTGATCCCTTAGCTATATATTCACCCAAAAATTTTGGGGTCCTTGGCCAGGGTTCAAACGCTTCTGTTGTTTCTTCTATTGGCGTGTAACTTTTCAAATTATTAAAGAATTCAGTAGCTGACCTACGTTCATTTGATAGGAGAATGGGTTGTTTTGGAGAAGAGGCATCAATGGTACATGCAGAACTTTTGCGTGTTGTTTCACATTTCCCCTTGATGTTGGTCCAGCTGCTCAAACTGGAACCATAGGCTCACAAACTGTTCTTTCCTAGCTTGTATCAATCCCAGGTTTCCAAGCCCAAAATGTTCAGTAAATCTTCTAGGCTTTCTGTTGCCAACTCATCCCTCTGTTGGGCCTTGAAATTTGCAAAGTTATGGGCCAGCCCAGTTGGCTATCTTGTTAGCATCGAAGTTTGACGTCCTGACTTGGTGTAAGAATGACGTTTGCAGGTCTCCTATGTCAAACAATACCTGTCTATTCAGAGTTCAGCGAAGAGTATTGAGTTCCAGGCACATAAAGTATGCCACTTGTAGGTTTGCTGCAGGACAGGCTTTGACAGTGTCCTCAATAAGCATTGTCTTCCCACCTTTTGCTCTAGCATGGCATAGTCCGTCCTAGAATGCGAGTGCGTGTTGAACTGCCTTTCCCCTTGCTGCCTTTTCACGTCGGACATCTACCTATTCTTCAGGGTTAATGAAGATCAGGCTTCTTGGATGTTCTGCTCTGATCCAAGGTCCATAAACTTTTGCTGAAATGCCATTACTTGTTGTGACAATAGCCAGTGTCTTATATTTACTCCTTTTGGTTGTGTGATTGATCATGCCACATAAAAAACAAATGTCTGAAAGTTTCTCATACTTGAATTAAATCCAAGCTTCCCCTTTACTGCCTTTGTTAAGGAAATAGCCCAGAGGGATTGGATTTCCAGCTTCAATGTCAACTCGTATCTTTAGGAACCTCTAAGAGAACATAACTCGGTTACTAAATTGATCCTCATGCAGCTGTCTGAACATGCATGAATCTTGGAGGGAGGCCGTGGATCTGAATTGTGAACGTTGTCTTGGAGAAGTCAATATTCTGGATGGAGATGTGGGTTTCCCATTCCTTGAAGATAACATGACCTCTGTCAAAAGACCAGGGTCGTCCCCTGTAAATGAAATCTCTACATGCCCAGTCATAGAAACTAAACTTGAAAACATCTTTTGCAATTTTTTCAACTCGGACTTCTCTGTGAAATTTCCATGCCTTGGTAATAATTCCTATTACTGTAAACCTACTGAACTTTCTGGTAGTTATAACCTTTCCTAGTAGTATGCAGTCTGTATTATTTTCCCTAGCTGATGGATCATCTTGGAGCTCTATATATTGCAGTGAATTCTGTACATCATGAATTGTTTTGTGATATTCCGCCATCAGAAATAAAACGAAGCTTTGCAATTGCTTTGGGTCCTTTGCTTAAGTGTGCAAACAAGCAAGAGAAAAGGATGATGATCAACTACACATAGAAAATCACTATGAGTTTTTGGCAAATGCATTTAATTTTTTGTTTTGGTTGTGAAAGCATATCGAGGGCATCTCTTACCTTCTTCAACTGTTGAGAGCATCTCTCAGAAACAACTCATTCCTACTCTAAAATATCCTTAAATTCATAGGACATAGATTATATTTTGTTTTTGTTTTTGATTTTTTCAAAAGAGCATTCTAAAAAAGGTGTTTTTTATTGTTTTTAGTTTAAATGACTTTTGGAAGTCGAAAGTATTTTTACAAAATTATTTGAATACTTTCATATGTAATTTTTTTTTGCTCTTCAGAAGTTCTGCCAAACAAGACTTGAACAAAAATGATACATTGCTTAGAACGAGCCATTTCCCTCGCCGAACTACCAAATCCACCGATAGAGCACTAGAGCCCTTTTAATTTGTTGTTCAAACTAGATCCTAACCCAACAAAATTTATCCCTCAACTGATTGTGTTTCTCAAACAAAGCTTGTCATCTATGAGGGAAGGAAAAGAAAAAATAAATCAAAAACAATAATGCTAGAATCACCAAAATATTGACTAAATTTATTTATCAAATAATGTAACGGATGATGTTATAATATTTAATTGCTTTAGTTTTTTGTTTCATTTATCAATTTATAAGTTTATTTATCCATATTTAAGTTATATGAATATGTTAATCAATAATATCATTGACATCTTTTTATTTACTAAATAAATTTAGTGAATATTTTAGTATGCGTGGCATTACTAAAAAGAAAATAACAAAAAAAATGCTAATAACAAATTTGATAAATATTTTGTATGCATAGCATTTCAGATTTTCAATAATATCTAATTACCAATTTATCATTATTATGTTAAGCTTAACGAAAAAATGCTAACGAAAATTAAAGCATTTATGAAATTTTTAAAATTATTTTGTTGGTTAGAATTCCAACTATCTATCATTTTTTAGTGAACGAGCGTACCGATTTAAACCTAAAATAGTTTTAAAAAAAATTATCAACTAAATCAAATTACTCAGAAGATTGTATTAAATGTGAAGAACAATATAATTAAAAATATACAATTGCCTTTAAAATTAAAGGATTTTAAAATAAAATTCCAATTATGAACGCATTAAGAACACTTGATTAGCTAAGGTAAATTATAACGAAAATTAACTAAGTATTTTTGATGCAGTTGTGTGTTGATCGATTGATTTTTTTCAATGTTGATGGATCTTCAATTTATTAGTGAAGAGATTCCCAGAGTGCCTGTTGTGCTTCCGATGTGGGATTAATGCACATTTTAATTTTAGTGCTACCCATTTATACTTGAGAAAATCTAATGCATTCCCATTTTTAAACAATACAGGACAATTGCATTTTACATACCTTTAAATTAATATTTCAATAAATTAATGTATGGTTGAAAGATATATGAAGAGTAATATGAAACTATACTAAACCTTATAAGGTGTTTATGAAATTAGTTCTCTATAATAACTATTTGGTCATGAGCAATATTGTTATACTTTACCCCTTTGAGATATGTGATTAGACTAAATTTTAACTAAATTTAAAATAGCCTAGATCAATCAAATTCAAATGAGGACATGTTAAACAAGTCATGTGATAGGGTTGGTACTGCAGTGCACATTGAAATATTTTTGTATATATTTTTTCACGAGAATAAAACAGTAAAACTTTTCTTTTGGATTTTTTGTCAGGATTACCATGTCATCTTGGGCCTAAATAATGAAATATTCTCATCAAATTTGTTTAAATAATTTATGCCTACCAACTCATCAGTTTAAACCTCAATTACCCATTTTACCTCTTCCACTTTACCCATTCTTTTTGCCTCCTCTATTTCTCTAATTTGTTTTTATTTCTTTCATTCTCTCTGCAAGCTCTTACTCTTTCTTTCTTTCTTTTATTTTTTATTTTTTTTATTATTATTTTTCATTCAAACCCATTCAAATCCCTTTTAAAGTTTTTTATTTTTATTTTTATTTATTTTTATTTTTTTTTTCACTCTNTTTAAAGTTTTTTATTTTTATTTTTATTTATTTTTATTTTTTTTTCACTCTTATGTAATGAAAACCTTTCCTTTAAAAGCCCAAAATTTTAAATATTCATTTAGGATTTTGGAAGCAGCAACATTAGCAAATAAATTCAAGTGTAAGAAGTACAAATATTTTTCAGCTATGCATATGAAAGTAAATAGTCAGTTCATGGTCACCAAACTTGATAATCAATACTTGAAAACCGATTGAATTGCAAATATTGCAATGAGCTTGACAACTGGAGAGGTATACATACATTTTTTTATGATGTTCAGTGTGTTTTTCGAATCCCTAGGTCTTTTTTTCTGCCCATGAGAAATCACACCGATTTTGATTAGACGGTTTCATTTACTAAAAGCGGGGAATAACATTCAATAGACATAGACTCTTCAATGTGTTTTCTCCGCCTTTGAAGAAACACACCACCCTAATGTAAGGCGGTTTGTTTCTCCAAAGGCGGAGAGAATAATACACTGGACCAAGCCTTCCAACCCTCCCTAAGGTAAATAGATCGCCCTGATGTAGGGCTGTTTGTTTCTCCAAAGACCGGAATAATAACATACTGGACCATGCTCTCACAAAAGCCCTACAGTAAATGCACTGCCTTAATGTAGGGCTAGTGCATTTACTGTAGGGCAGTTTGTTTCTAAAAAGGTGGAGAGTATAACACACTGGACCAGTTCTCCAACCTGCCCTACAATAAATAAACCGCCCTAAATTAAGGTAGTGTGTTTTCTCAAAGGTGAGCATCCTGATAAATAAATATATAAACAAACCCAATTTTTTTTCCTTGGAGGGAAAATCTTATGATAAAATTACTATATTTTCTCATATCATGTTTGAATCCCCACCCCAACATATATAAATATATAACTTCACTATGGTTATTTTTTTCACTTAATTCCAAAACAATTTTATTTAGTTTTTAATTTTTTTTTTACAAAGTTATAAATTAGTTATGTCAAAGAAAAAGATGAGAACATACACAAGTTATAGTTGGAGATGATCCATTTTTTCAGTCATAATCCATGATAATTAAAATTAGCAATGAAGCTGTTTTAAATAAGGTTTAATGGTGTAATTTAGCAAAGTGAATCAATTTAGAAGAAATATTCCCAAACAAATATGGTTTTGTTAAAATAAAAATTTGTAATCTCCAAATGGATTCTACTTGAAAAATAATTGTAACTTCCAATACATAAAACATAAATACAAATAAAAAAACAAAATAAATACAATTTTTGCCCCACATCCAATGTTGAACGATCATGTAAGTGACGAATTTCTCTCAAGCTACAACGATTGTCTTTTGAAAATAGCAGCACTTCAAGTCTCTAGATTCAACCAACAAATTTAGTGGACACTCTTTCTTTATGTAGATGAATGATATGAATAATAAAACAATTATTTTCTATCTATCAAACGTAGAATGTTAGAGATTATATAGAACAAGTTTGCATTATTTGTGGAGAAATACAAAGCTTTTTTTTTAAAAAAAAGTAATAATAAACGTTGGCTTGTTTCCAATGTGGAGGACTTCGTCATGATTAAGTTATATTATTTTACAAAAACACTCCTCATCAATCTGAAGTTGTATAGTTTCACCGAAACATTATTTTCTTCCTAAATAAATATTAACTAAACAATCAAAATTAATTTAATAATAAAAATCCTAATTTCTATTCACACAAAATACCTCTACAAAATTTTGGGTACCTCTTTGTCAAATGTCATCTTCTAATTGACAAAATCACTTTCATAATTTTATGCTTTTTACATTCAAGAAGTAACGCTGAAAATCTAAGCTTGGCCTAGGTATAAAATCACTGAAAATACATCTTTAGGTCTTAAATTCGATCAGATTTAAATGAAATTTCCAATCCCAAATATGAAAAAACTGAATTATATTTATTTATGGATATAAAAATTAATTAGTGGACAACAAACATTTAAAGCCCGTTTGATATGCAATAATGTATTAGCCTGGATTGGTTAGTCTCTATTGATTAGTATTGCATTAGCTTGTATTGCACTATCAGTATACAGTGTAGTGTTTGATGCAGAGGCTTACTATATTATTATTTTTTTAAATGGATTCAAAATTTAATAAATTGATTATCTTATTAACTATGTATTCTTTCATACTTTAGGTAAACAGTTATATTTTCAAAATACAATATCAACATAAAAAATTAATTGATCCAGATAAAATTTATTTTTATTATTATTTATCTATTTTTTAAAATTATTATTGAATGAATTTT